>PVJH01018721.1:0-44464 GCA_004026705.1 Nesogale talazaci
GCAGAAATGACAAATAGTTCAGGTCTGTCTGCTGACCCTTATGAATGAAATCCTGTGGCCCCTGAAGCAGAAGTCTATTCTTAGGATTCCTCGGGGACTTGGTTACTTTGCTCCCCTTGCTGCCTTGTTGCAGTCCGGATGTATTTTGCCTCACTGTGCATGGGGTACACCAGGCACATTTTCTGCAAAGTGTCTCCAGTGCTGTCCCTTGCAGCTCTGTGGCTCAGTGAGAGGATGTTGTGGCTCATGGTGGGATCAGCCCTAAGGCCCTCTTTGTGTATCGGTTCCTCTGAGCAGGGATGCTGTCCCATGGAGCTGGGAGAACCATGATGAGGTCTTCTCTCTTTCTTTCTCTTTCTTTCCCTGTGTGGGTTAGAGAAACCTGCCACTCTCCCAGGGCTATAGCTATATCTTCCGTGCTGTTCTCTGTATTACATTTTTCTGGGGAGGGGGTTGACAGCTCAGCTTGAGTCTGACCCCATCATCATTGCTGCTCCTTTGTTTGCTGCTCCATGCCAGTATGTTGAACTCAGGGTTGGGTGCTTTGGGACACGATCTGGTGCTTCTCTCTCTTTCCTTTGAAGTTGGAAAATTTATCCTCCTTTTTGGTGTCTTATTTCCTATTCTTCTCTCTCTCTTCTTTCTTTTTACTTGGTTGGGTATGCATCCTTGGCTTAGGTCAGACCCCTGGCAAAGTGCCTAGACCTCAACCCGGGCTTTATGCATTAAATGGCTTATCCTCTATGTCCGCTTTGCTTTTTGAGCTTACCTCAGTGGATTCACGTGACACTTGTCCCTTTGTGCTTGGCTAACTTCATTTAGTATAATTTCCTCCAACTCTTCCATTAAGACAATGTGCTTCATGGGTTCTTTACTGCTGTTAGGGATCATAATACTCCATTATATGTATATACCAGGGTTTTTAAAATCCACTTGTCAGTTGTTAGAAATTTAGATTGTTTCCAGTTCTTCACAACTGCGAAATGTGTGCTATGATAAACACTGGAGTGCAGATGTCTGGTCCTGATCTGTTTCTTGTTCGGGGTATATGCCCAGGAGAGGGATTGCTGGATCATATGGTAGCTCAATTTCTCTTTGTTTTAGATATCAACAGCTTGATTGCATAGTGGCTGCATATACCTCCAGGACCTCCAACAGTGAATGAGAGTTTCTCTTACCACACTCCTTCCTAACACTTGTTGCACCCTGATTTTTTTTAATTGGACTATCTTTCGTGGTGTTAGGTGGTATCTCATAGATGTTTTAATTTGAATTTTCCTTATGGCTAATGATTGAGAAAATTTTCTCTTACTTTTAGTGGCCATTCAGGTCTCTGCCCTTGTGAAATTTCTGCTCAGGTCTTTTGCTCACTTCCTTAGTGGGCTTTTTTTTTTTCTTGTTCTAGTGTTCTTGTTCAGTGTTTTAGATTTTAGCAAAAAGCCTTATGTCTGATGTTTTGTTGCTAAAGATAATTTCCCAGTCCGTGGGCTTTCCTATTACTCTCTTAGTGAATTTTTTCTATATTCACAGGTGTTTATCTTCAATATATCCCACATATCAATTTGTGCTTTCTCTGGTTTTTGTGTCCTTCCCTATTTATGATAGCCTATATATTCCCTGCACCAAAGTTCTTAGGTTTGCCGCAGATCCTTCATTGGTGACCCTAATAGTTTGGGATTTTATTTCAAGGTCTGTGATCCATCTCAACTTTATTCTTGTGCATATAATATCTAAGGCTCTTGCTTCATTTTTCTGTAGTTAGATATTCATTTTTTCAAACACTATAGGTTGAAGAGGTTGTCTGCTTTTCATTTGATATTTTGGGGACCCTTTTTGAACATTCAGCTATCTGTATGCTGATGTTTTTATTTCTGGATTTTTCTATTCTTTTCTGTTGTTCTGAGTATCTGTTGTTATACCAATACCATGTTGTTTTGACTTTACAAAAGTCAGATAAAGCAAACCCTCCTAATTTGTCTTTCACGAGGAGTTCTCTGCTAATTCTGGGCTTCTTCCCTCTCCATAGGAAGTTGGTAGTCACTTTTTCAAATTTCTTAGAAAAATATGTTGGTATTAAATGTTTCAAACCTAAAAAGTACTTAGAATTTTCCCTCACGCAAAATGTTAAAAATATCATAGCACTTGCTATGAACAGTTAAGCATCTTGATTCTAGACTCTTGAATTTAGCAATACCTCAATTCAAGAAACCATTGAATTATTATTTACAAGTTATTTTACTGGGAGCTAATCCAGACAGCATACCAAATTTCATAGTTCAATCACATCAAACAATAATGTACAATAGTCTACAAACAATAATGACAAAAGACGACTGAGATAAACCCAAATGTGGGGGGAAACTCACAGAAAATATTAATAAACAGATTGAGCCCAAAATATGACTCAGCTTTGCCATCAGTATCTCTCATCACTCTGTTATGAATGTCTGGGCCCTCACCATACCTTGGCAGCCAACAAGGGACCATCCTCCCCCTCTCTTGATCTCAGAATTCTGATTCCATTCACCTACTTTATCTGCCAGTCTTTTTAGTTCTATCAGGTAGCCCATGTTTGCCCTGAGCTAGGCATTTTATATTTGTTTCAAGTTCTCATGGGTGATCTTTATAGGTTTAGGTTTCACATTTAGGTCTCTGACCTGCATTGAGCTCCTTTTTTGTGCATGGCGGGTATGGGTCCTATTTCCTTCTTCTGCAGATGGATATCCAATTTGCAGCACCATTTTTTGAAGCACCATCTCCTTCCCACTTAATGTTTATTGAACCTTTGTAGAAAATCAGTTTTCCATAGGTGATTGCTTTTATTTCTAGGTTTTCTGTCCTATTTCATTGGTCAATGTACCCACCGACATACCAATACCAGGCTGTTTTGACAACTGTGACTGTGTAGTAGGTTCAAGGGCAGGTGAGGCCAGTCTATTAATGCTTGCCCTGTGTTTCTGCCCTCTCCATAGGAAGTTCAGAATAATCTTTTTCCATTTTTAAAACAATAATGTAGGAATTACATTGGAATTGCATTGATTTAGTGGATTGTTTTTGGCAGTATTGAGATTCTCACCACATTAATTCTTCCTGTTCATGAACACAAGATATTCTTTCTTTTGACTTCTTGGAATGAGGTTCTGTAGTTTTCTTTGTACAGGTCTTTTATTTCTTTGACTAGGTTCATTCCTAAATATTTCAATTTTGGGGTGTTTACTTAACATCTTTCTCAGACCTCTCATCAGGATACAGAAGTTCAAATAATTTCTGCTTCTTAGTCTTGTACCTGCTACTTATTGAACCCCTCAATTGTTTTCAACAATACTATTGTGGAGCCCATCTGCAAATAGAGAAATTTTCACATCTTTGCTCAAGTGTACTCCCTTAATTTCTTGCTGTTATTTTATAATTCTGCTTTGAACTTCCAGCACAATATTGACTAAGAATGACAATAAGGCACATTTTTGTTGGGTTCAGTTTTCAGTGGGAATATTTCAGTTTTTCTCCATTGAGTGTGACATTGACAATTGGTTTTTCATATTTGGCCTTTATTGTATTCAGGAATCTCCCTTCTGTATCTATTTGTTGAATGCTTTTACTAGGGATAGTTATCCTTTATTTTATGTGACAGATTACGTGAATTGTTTTTTGAATCCTGAATCATCCTCGAGTCCCTGATATTAATCCTGTTGGTCATTATGTATTATGCACTCATCATGTCTTCCATGATCATGTTGGGACAGTGAGCATCAAAGAATATCACATTGTTAAAACAAGGTATTCTTTCATTGAAGGAGGGCTTAAGCAGAGGTCTGAAATCCTCCACTTTCTCAATGTATTGCTATATAAATATATGTATAGAGACCAATACCTTTATTTTTATAAATTAGTGTATTTGTGTAAGTACACACCTATGTTTATACCTAATTTCTATTCTAATTTTATTATTTCTTTCCTTCTGTTGTTCAAAAGTGTATGCTGTTGACTCTGCTCTTATTGTTGGGGGTGTTGTGTTAAAGTGTTTACAATTATTTTCTCATATTTTAATGCATACATTAATAGCTATACACTGACCTCTGATAACTGCTTCTGCTGTGTCCCATAAGGTTTAATGTGCTGTGTTATTATTCTCATTTGCTTCGAGGAACTTCCTAATTTCATATCTTAGTTAGGTTATTACTCAGTCTTATTACTCAGTGTTGTTGAGTGCCCATTGGTTTGTCTTTATGTTTTTATTTTTTCTATTACTGGTTTCCAGTTTTATGGCACTGTGGTCTGAGATCATCTGATTGATCTGTGTGTTTGGATTTCTTAAGGCTTGCTTTATGTTCTAATATGTGCTCTATTTTAAGATATGTCTTGTCTTTGTACATTGGAGGTGAATATGTATTTTTTTTTTGCTGTTGGTTGGAGAACTCTGCAAATATCTAGGAGGTCAATATCTATTTGATTGTGCTATTCAGCTGTCCAGTTTCCTTATTGATCTACTTTTCTGTTGATCTATCTTTCTTTGAGAGACGTGTATGGAAGTCTCCTACTATTATTGTTCATCTGATGATTTCATTCTTCATCTCTTTGAGGATTTGATTGATGAATTTAAATGTCTTTTGTTGGGTGCATATATGTTTATTGGATCTATGTTTTTACGTCTATTGATCCTTTCATCATTAATGTCTATTCTTGCCTCTCACTATGGAATTTATTATAAAGTCTATTTTGTAGAAGATAAATATTACCACTCCTGATTTTTTTTTTGGTTGCCATTACCTTTGTAAATTTTTGCCATTCTTTGAATCTCAGTCTGCTTTTGTCTGCTTTTGTGAATTTGATGTGTTTCTCTTGAACACAGCAGCTGGATGGACCTTGTTTCTTAATCAAGTCATCAATTTCTTGTCTTTTGATTGATTAATTTAGTCCATTTATATTGAATATTATTAATTCCAAATGTAGGTTGTTTTTCTTACATTGCATTATTTGTGTTTGGTATATTTCTTTTTTAGGGAGTGGGGGGATGGGAGGAGATTATTCATGTCTTACTTTCTATTCAAGAGTGTAATGTTTTGGGTACTCTTTTCATTGCTAACTTTTAGGTAAGGTTTTATACTGTGGTGGTCCCATGTTTATGTGCTCCAGCTGTTTTTTGTAACCATAGGAATCAGGTTAATATTTTTTGTAACCCTGATTTTGTTTTTACAAAATCTAAATATTTCCTGTTTAAGATAATTTTATTTTCCTTTTTGCTGGATAGCTTTGTTGGATTACGATTATGGGGTAGACTTATTTTCCTTCAAAGATTAGAATATAATGGTCTATTTTCTGAAAGGTCTGGGTTTATTCTTTACTGTTTATTTTTGGAAGTAATTTTTGCCCTCTAGCTCTTGTGAGGGCAAGAGCTTTTTCTTGGTGACAAATGTCTTGGTACATTTTCATTTTTTGCACAGCATTAGAGGATCTAACCTACTTGCTGTTCTTTCTGTTTCCTGGATGATTATTTTTGTCCTCCATTGTGATAATGAGGGATATTCTCCCAAGAATTTCATTGCTATTTTATCTATATACTTGTTTTTTCCGGTTCTGGTTTTCCAAAGGAAAATATGTTATTTCTCTTCATGTTATCCCCATATTTCTCAGGCTTTCTTGAGTTGTGTTGCTTTTTTCTTTGAAAGTTTTCCCCTTTGCTGAAGTCTATGTGGCTGCCTTCAAATTCACTGATTTGATGTCTCTTATCTTCTGTTTTCTTGCTCAGTTCTTGTACCATATTTTTAACTTATGCTATCCCATTATTTCATTTTTGGGTTTCTTTGGGATGTCGTTTTATCGTGCCTCAATATCTTCCTATTTTCAAGACTGGTCCCTTGGTCTCTTATATGGTCCGAAATACCATTATTCTGTATTCTCTTTCTGATTGTTCAAGAGCATCCTTTTCTGTGTATTGCATTGGGTCTTTGTAGTTTTCAGTTGCTTGGTATTATTTATCTTGATTTTGTGTGTGTGTGTGTGGTTACTGCAGTTGGCTGTTGATTGCATGGCATAGTGGTCCAGCTTTGGATGATATTCAGGGTTCTGGGCTGTATGAGGAGCTGTGGATGAAGGGAGGAAGAGTTTGACTCTTTGCGCTAGAAAAAGAAGATCAGATTGGACCTGGAAATTATACTGTGTGGAGATGAGGACAAAGTGTAGTGTTGGTAGCTTGATAAAGAGGTAGCAGGGTTTAGATGGTGGTATTAATCCTGTCATCTCCTGGTTAAATACAGTGATTTTTGACAAATTTAAAAAGGAAATTTTAATAGGTATGCTAGTACTTGTTAGTTTATGGGAAAGTGCCTCACTGCAAAATGGGGAACAGGGTTTTGAGCTAGTGAGGGATGGAGTGGGTGGAGAGTATATCTTGTAAGCTACCAGAGTCACTTTTTGACCCACTGTACAATATGGGGAAAGTGCCACAGATAGATGTTATTAGGTTTATGTGACAGGCAGGAGTATTATGCCAACCTAACCAATAGTAATATGCAGGATTAATTGGGTCACAGAACTCTTCCTAACACAGTTTTTAATAGCGGACTGTTGGTTTGGTAGCACACTGCTTCCCTACTCTAAGAAAAGGAGTCTTCTTCCTTAGAAAGTGTGGAGCTTTATTGGGATTCTGGGCCATACCAGTCTATCTGCCCTCCAAGTAGGAGTTCCAAGGGTGAAAATAGGCAATATAAGTTGAGTCCCTAGGTGAAAACCTGGTTTTACTCTGGAAAGGTTTGAGAGGAAATACTTCCCAGCACTGGCAGTTTGATGAGCTGGGGGAGGGGGTAGCTGCTGAGATGCCTCCTAGGTTCTCCTGGGCAAAACGAATTATGCGTGTTTGTTACAAAATAAAAAGGAAGAAACAAGCAATCTGAAAGCATGCAGAGTTCAGGCTGCATAGCACCTGATTCACCAAGGCATGTGACAGGTTCTGGTGAGACCGGTTGAGTCCTCTGGTGGTCCTCAGAGCAGAGCAATGGGAGGGGAGGCTGTTCTGGGTGAAATAGTGGAGATATGAAGATTCTGATCCACCTGTCACAAGTTCTGGCTCTTCACAGGATTCTCAGGGGTCAGAGAGGCGTGGGACCTGGGGCCACTAAATGAGAGGGACATTCTAATTGGAGGTCAGTCAGGAGGGGCAGCATTCCTCACATGGCATCGAAGGACCTAATGTGTAGACATCTTTGCTCCCCAAACTGAAACTAAAGTCACTACCATTGAGTCAGTCCCAACTCAGCGATGCTATAGGACAAATTAGAACTGCTCCCGTGGCTTTCTGAAACTTAATTTTTTTATTGAAACATAATTAACATATCATGCAATTAAGTAGTTCGATCACATTAAGAAGAGTTATACAATTTTCACCTACATCAAATTCGAGTCTTCCAATCTTACCTTCCATACCCCTAGGTAATTAGTAATCTAGTTACTATCTTTATAGATCCATCCATCCTGACTTCCTTACACAGAAAATCATACAAAGCAATGAGGAGACATACAAAACAAAGGCAAAGAAGCAAAGCAAGGATCCAGAAACATTAATAACAACAACAAAAAAACAAATGAACAAAAATTTTAAAAATCCCAGAAAAATCTCAATAGAAAAGCAAAGACAAAAACAAAAAACTCTGAATAAATTGAAAATACATCAAAAAGAGTTCAAGTGACAAGATGTTATAGTCCAGCCTACATAAAACTGCAAAAATTCACTTAATAATGCTTTTTGTCTAACAATAAGGCTATTCACATTGATAAACTCTGTTCAGTGTGGATTCAATTCATATAGAGATACAATTCATATAGGGACTTTGCAAATGTATTTTGACTTTCATTATTGCCCTTAAAATTCCATAAACTGTGTAGAAGTTAGGCTTTGGTACTATGCCCACCTTGAAATCACACAGGCTGATATGCTTCCTCCATGTGAATTTAGTTGACTCCTCATTTAGATGGATGTTTGTTTTGAGACAAACATTTAAGTCTGCAGACAGTATTTTCCTAATAGCTGGGCACCATGTGATTTCTTCAACACAATTTGCTATAGCACCCATCTCTCCAGTGATCTCATTATGAGGGTACCATATCACAAGAACAGATTGTTCGTCTATCAGGATTGTAATCAAGTGAAAGCTCAAAATCTACTCACATACCTTTGGTTTATAGATGTCCCTGGCTTACATTAGAGACATCATTATCATTTTATTGGAGAACCTCATAAATCATCCCCATGGAGGATAAGGCAATTCTGTTGATTGTATCATTGTTTTAATCAAAGTTTGGAATTCCAAACATGCTAAAGAAAAGGAATTTATACATGCAAGGGACAACTTTTTAGACAATAAGGCGTGCATTTTTTGACATATACAGCTTCCAAACTTATGTTACTGAACACTAATTACACAAACCTTGGGAGTTGGAGACATAGTGATATTTCCCTTTACACAGATAAAATCATGCTTAGTAGACTAACACGTGCCTCAGACTTTCTTTATGGGAATACAGACCATCACCTTCCTCCTTAGAAATGTAATTTCAGAGAGATGTTAAATCAGCTACGTGTTGATATAACAAAGAGCATTCACATTTCTAACTCCGCAATGTAAGCCAGTGCTCACCCTGCTTAAGTGTCCGTGACACCCCTGCCACATTGTTGTGAGGGTCTAAAGTAATCTCAATCATGGAGACTGAAGAGCTGTGTTCTGCCAAAAGGACCTCTCCAGTTGAAAAGTTCATTATATTCATTGTTGAAGAGACGCTGCCTTTTTAGGACTTTCTTTGAAAATGATTTCTACATTCTTCTTCTGTTTTTACATTAGACTCAGCACAGTCTCACTGCTAAGTACCCCTGCTGGGCAGATAATGTGGAAGGAGTGTCCACCTCTGTTTGAAGTAGGCTCTGGGCAGTGAGAGAAACAATTAAATACAAATCCTGACATACAGGTTGTTTTTGGCACTTCTCATATTTCATATAGCGTCTGCCACAAGCTGAGAGTTTAATAAATGTAAATGCCACTGACTCTTCCACACAGGACCTTTCCGCATAAGGGGAATGTGTTTCCTCTGCTCCATCTGACAAAAATGATTCACTTAAACTCTGTCTCCTTGACTAAGTCACTCATAATTAAATGAGAGAGAGAGAGGAATGAAACATCATCATTTATGAAGGGGTGGGCTGGGGAGTTCTTCCCTCCAGCCCACTTTAATGTTTTCTTTCCTTGTTAATTTGAGTGCATAAGACAGGAACTGGAAGCATGGGAAATCCAGGACAGATGATCCCTTCAGGACCAGTGGTGAGAGTGGTAATACCAGGAGGAAGGTGGGGTAGAAAGGGGAAACTGACTATAAAGATCTATATATTAATCACTCTCTGGAGAACAATGAACAGAAAAGTGGGTGAGGGGAGACATTGATCAGTGTAAGACATGAAAAAAATAATGGTGTATAAATTATCAGGGAGGGAGGGAAGGAGGGGAAAAATGAGGAGCTGATACCAAGGGTTCAAGTTGAAAGTGAATGTTTTGAGAATGATGAGGACAACAAATGTACAAATGTGCTTGACACAATGAATGGATATATGGGTTGTGATAAGAGTTGTACATGCCCCCAATAAAAAGATTAAATAAAAATACTCATTGCTAGCCTACAATTTCATACATTTCCAAATAATGATCATGGAACAGTGCACATTCAGAACTGAACTTTGTACACTTATTTCCACTGCCTTTCTTATCCTCTCTGAGTCTAAGTCATTGTAAACCATCCTGCAACTGTCCTTTGAAGGGTGTTTTTTATTGATAAGATTAGGATAAAAAATGTGTGAAGCAGCTTTTATCTCTAATACAAAATGTTTTACGCTCCCCGTCCACCCTCTTGGAAACAGAATTAAACCAACAACAGCAACACAAGTTTAGATGATTTGGGTTCAAAATACATGCTATATCAAATGATAAGTTTGCATCTTTTCAGAAAATCCACACCAGATGCACTTCCACTGAATCAACCCCTATTCGTGGCAACCCTGTCGGACGGGATAGAACTGCCCCTATGAGTTTATGAGGGCCTTTAAGGGAGTAGAAAACCCTGCCTGTTTCCTTGGAGCTGTTTGTTTTGAACTACAGTGCAGCAGGGACATTTAATCTTCCATGTGTCCACGGAGAGGAGGAGAATGGAAAATGTAGCTGAGGCAAAATTTTAATGCATTCTCTTATGTTAAGGTCTTAGGAAGAAACAAAGTAAATGAAAGAAAAATCTCTTTATATTATGCCACATTTAGGATAGACGTATCGGTAGTAATCTCTCTGTTCTAAAGTGGAGAGAGAACACAAATGGTTCAAAGTCCTGGTTGTAGATTGAACTGTTAGTGCTCCGGTTAGTGGTACAGCAGTGGTGTTAGAATGCAATTCTAAGGCCAAGCGCTACTGCTTCTATACCCTTTGGCATGAAAGGGAAGGCACTGTTGTTATCAGGTCTGCTCAAGGCCACAATCTGTTTACCAAAAGTCCTGCAAGGCATTTACACAGGTAAAGAGATAGATAATCATAAGGTGGGCTGTTGATACTAATTTTTATCACTTCTGCCCATAAATCCCATAATTAGACTTCTATTTGTTTGTATTTTTTAAAATTTTATTTCAGTTGAACCTCACATACTGCCTGGGAGCACCATTTGTCTTACATTATTAGAATGAACTCACAAAGTCAGTGTGAGCAGTTTATCTACTTGCTTATAAAAGAGTAGTAACGGTTTCCATCTTTTGCCTCTCAATTACAGTCATAAAGTCCTAAAACAGGTTTTCACTAGCCCCCTTATATAAGGGGATGCAAAGAGGAGTTTGACAGAACCATTCACTGAAGACCATGGTCAAGTTGAGGAGCCACCCTACTCAGTACACATAATTAGTATAAATAGAAGAGGAGTTCAAGGAGATTAAGTGCAAGGAAGAGTGAATGATTACTTCTGTGGAAAGCACGCAGATGAGATAAAAGAAGAGTCCACCATGAGAAAAGATCAGATCTAAGGGTTGAAGAGAGAGCACAATTTTTGTCATGGAGACACACTGTGGCTTAAAGGTTACTTTCACAAGTTTTCTGCCCTAGCCGTGTGCTAACTGGCACATGAAGCTTTAGTATAAACACAGAGTGCTTCTTGAATATGAGGGCATTGAGTGGAAATAATCTTAAAATTAACGTTAGTATAGAAAGAGAAGAATTTGAAATTTACTCATATATTTGAAAATCTCAAGGTGGTTTTGCATAATCTTGGTATAGTGTGCTATCCATTGGGCTACCGACTGTAAAGTCAGTGGTTCAAACCCATGAACCGCTCCTTGGCAGACAGCTGAAGACATCTGCTCCTATGAGACATAAATCTCAGGAACCTCAAAAACAGCAGCTCTATCTGGTCCACCAGGGTCACGATGAATTGCCATTGACTCAGGTGAAGTGGGTCTGTGTGTCTCATGTTTGGGGAGAATATGATGCTTTTCTCCATGGTGATAGGATTCTGCATACATTCAAATTCACATGCTGCAAGTATTGGAGAGAACTATATAAACAATGTTAAAAATAAGGGATCAGAGCAGCCATTGCAAAAGTGGACAGATTTCCTGAAGCACTGACATGGGAGTGTTCAGCTATCTCTTGGAGCATATGGGCTCTGTGAAGTTGGTGGAAGACATCTGACATATTTACACACAGACTCATGGACTAATAATGTCATGTTAATTATATTGTTACGACTCACCTTTACAATAGGATATTCTTAAAATTGTATTATAGATTTATATTTGGTAGATGGAGGCAGCACATTAATTCTTAAAGGAAGGTATAAAACAGTATTAGATTAAAAGAACAGTTATTATTCCCATATGCACTCATAAGGAAATAATCAGAAAATATTAAAAGATGGGAAATTTTCATTCTCTTTTAATTCAATTTTCCCATTCCTTTTTGAAACTCACACTCACAAACACACACATCACACACATTCCACAAAGAGGATTAAGAAGTTCCTAGGGCTGAGCCCCGGTGGCGTAGTGGTTGTGCATGGGACTGCGGCCCACTGGGACGGAGGTTCAATTCCAGCAGTGGGGCTGGGCCTCCTACTTCCACCACCGGAGAGCAGTGATGCCCCAAAAACCAAAAAAAAAAAAAAAAAAGAATTTCCTGGGAAAATTCCATTGTCTTTAAATTCATCTGTTCCATAAACTTTTTGAAATGCTTTTTGCATTTTTGTGTGATGTTGATCACTTCAGAGTACTTATTTGTATGATTTAATTATATTTATTTTACTAGAATTTCATGATTAGTCTATAATAAACATAACAAAGAGTAAAGAAATACAATACCTATTGGGTACACACCAGACAATAATCCCCAAACCCGTTTGTGAAAGAAGATTGTTTTATTAAGAGCTGTCTTAGTGGCCATAAAGTCTATTCTGACTCATGAACACTTAAACCAGCCATTTTTTTTTTATCCCAACTCTAAAAACCCTCTCCTCTGGACTTGCTAGTCAACTTTGGGTGGTTGCTGACTGTAGTTAAGATGTTTGCTGTGACTATGTTCTTAAGAAGCCTTTCAAAACAGTAGAATTCAATAGCCGCTAACCTTTGAAGGTTAAGGATATCTTCCCATTACCTGGTGCAAAGCTGGCTTTGCCCTCATCATATTTCTTTGCTTTGCTTCTTGAGGGAAAGTCTTAAGCCCAGTTTTTGAAGAAAAAGCTCCCATCATTTGTGAATACAGTTAATTAGAATAACATTTGCTTTGAAGTATTCAATATTTGGCATTGTTATCAGACCTAAAGGTTATGTTTTTCTATCAGATAAGCTGAGTGCCAAGGGATGTCTGTTGTTTCCCCAGGCTGGTGCTGACTGAAGAGAGGAATCCAAGATGGATGAGAACAATTGTCTTAGATATTAAGCCTCCACATAATAATGATGGAGTGTATTTAAGTGTCTCATGGAGTTATTGACAGCTGGATTTCCTCTGTGTTGATAACTGGTTCATTCCTCAAAAATATTCTTGGAAAGTAAAGGAGAGAAAGGTTGATTCCTTTGAGCATGAATGAGTCAAGGTAGATGCCTTAGGGCAAGCCAGCCCAGTTGGTTGGGCATAGGCTATTGGATATCTGTCAGGACTGATATGTATTTCTAAATGATTGACAAATTGAGCTGATAAATAAAAAACATGATTGAAGCACAAAGCAAAGCAAAACAAACACAACCCCCAATCAATGTGACAAAGAGAACAAGTCATCAATGATATTGAAGCTAATAATATACTAATTAAAATGATTTTAACTTTGATTATTAAATTATTCCATTAGCTACCTTGAAACCTAGAGATCTTTGTCTCTTTGAAGCTGATAACTGTATTGTATTTGAATAGAACTACCCATTTATAATCTCGTCAGAAGGAGTACATTCATGAGCTGTGTTCTCACTTGGTTTAAAGACTGACACAACACAGTCCCAGGTCACCTTAACTAAGGTTCCAGAATGTCCTGAGCTAGCCATAGCATTATGCAAATTTTATTAGAAATAGTATGCTTAAAACACTTTGAGTATTGATCAACTTGTATTCTTTAAATCACTAAGAAGCTAAACTAGCATTAACCTTTTAAATTGAAGACTGAGAGTTTAAGACTCTCTTCAATGATATGCCATTGTTACATATCTCACCATGATTTATTTATTACTATCTTTCCAATAATTATTACACTTCATATTTTACTCCAAATAAAATTATCAGGAATTATTTTTTCTCTAATCCCCTAACCTCAAACCCTTAAAATTTCTAAATATGGTATCCCTCAGGAACAAAGTGAATGAAAAGTGTTCATTAATGTTACATGGAGATAATATTAAAAAGTCACTTGTTTTACCTTGAGCTTTAGGCTCTATTTTTATTATTAGTGTTAGAAATCTTATAGGTATTAGTTTAGCTAATCCATGCTTTGATATTATTTTGAATGACAGTTTCTATGTTGTAGCTCATTTCCATTATGTTTTATCAATAGGAACTGTATTCACCATTACGGGTGGTTTGGATAACTGGTTCTCTCTTTGCACAAGCTATATTTTAAGCTCAACTTGAGCTAAAATTGATTTCATTATTATACTAGTCTTCATTATTATACTAGTCTTCATTAATATTCTCCTTAACATTTTGGGGGGTCTTTCAGGACTTGCTATTGGAAAACACCGAGGATCCCTGATCACACTGATGGTTTGACTACTAACCACATGGTCAGAGATAGAAAGCCAGGTCTGTCCCCTCTTAGAGATTCAGCCTCTGAAACTCAATTGTGGCTTCCATAGGTTATGAATCCATATGGACCCCAGGGCAGTGGGGTTAATACAAATTCATCAGTGCTATGCATATTGTGGAAAGGGAGTAAGAAACTAACTTTATTTTATGCTTCGATATACAAACAGACTTTGAAAAGTTTATGAAAGATATGGAATTATAACATAAAGGAATTTTCCTATGATCTCTTTGGACTGGGGTGTGGTGGCAGGGAAGAATGCATATGTACTGCAAAATGTTGAATTTCAAGAGTGAGGAAGCCAGCATAGAACAACACCTTTTGCCTCAGGCAGATCTTAGGAGATGCATCCCCTTCCCACCAACACCACACAACCCCACCCCTTTTGTCCTGGCCATTGGAAACTAGTATGCATTAAAAATTGCACTCAGAAACATATGTGTAGTTCATTGTAAGAGATAAAAGATATTTAATCATGGATATTTGTGGTAATGCTCAGTGGGGCCCAGCTTCAGGAATAATTTTGTCAAAAACCAAACTGGATCTTTGGTTAACATTAAAGAATTCATGGAAGGAAGAAAACAATCCAGAATCCAGTAGCATTTTCTAAGGATTCACCAAGCTACAGCAGATAAAGAACATTTTTACTGAGCTTAAATGCAGAGGATTCAGGAATGTATAAAAAGAAATTTCTGATTAGGTGACATTTGCAAAATCATACTTTAACAGATACAAGACAATACCACGATTCCTTAAACATGCATTCACACCATTGAATTAGGAGTAAATCAGAAAAGAAAGAAAGAAATAAAAAGGCCTATATCTTTGACAGAAGTCTCTTCTTATGCCAAGCACCTAGTTCTTTTGTGCTTTTTCACTTTGTTTAATTTAATGCCTTCATTTATTGTCTTCCAGCTTTTTGGATACCATTCTGCTTCAAATCTTTGATTTAAGTAATACCTTCTCATTTTGATTGCAGTCGCCTACCCCTAGATTTCTAGCCTGGTTAAGACTAACAGAAAGATTAAAGATGAACTATTTACTGCTTGAGATTTATTTGCAGTCCTTTTGACTGATGTCAAAACTGCTGAGGTCAAAAGTGTCTCCCTAAGGCTCTTGAATCTGGCATATGCACTTGCTAAATTGGAATTCTGAGTTTTACTAAATACTCTTTTGGGATGTTGGAAATTTTGGCATCTATGTCTACTTAGAAAAAAATATTGACTGCATTGTGTGGATTACAGAAAATAATGGAAATTACGATTTTCCACTTAAAAATTTTGTAGTCCGATGAGCATATCAAGGATTTTATATGCATATGAACATTCAATCCTTTAAAAAAAGAAAAGAAACAAGATAGTGATGGAAGATAAAAATTTTAAAATACATCATTAATGGTAGGATACACACATATCATCATGATTTGGAATAAATCTGATAGCAATGAAATTGGATATATATATATATATATATATATATATATATATATTGCTGTGAGAAAGAGAAAATTTTGGTCAGAATAGTTTCCTAGAAGAACCTTATTCTCCCCATTGACCTCTACTTTCTTGGAGGGTTCATGCTCAGAGACATGTCTAAATTTGGACAGATCTATTTTTATTGCAACATGTGAGATTAAAACATAAAGAGAATGCAAAGCATAAAAGCAAACTGGATTAGTTATACTATTGCCAAATTTAAGGAATAGACATTTAATATCACTCTGGTGTGCATCTTAAAATGATTTAGTGTCTTACCGATTTTGTTTCATCTACATACTATTTCTATGGAGCTACTTTTCTCCTGACCTTATATTTCAACTAATTCAAAGCTTCATTGTCTGGTAAATTCTGCCATCAGCTTTTTCTTTTATCCATAGAAAAAACGTTTAACAAGTCACTTTTGATTCTCTACTGCTCTGTAGCCAGGTATACTTAATGCCACACTACTAATTGCGCATAATTTATTGGGCTAGGAAGTCACACAGGCACAACAGGAATGGCTTGTCTGTTCTGTCTGACACCTGTTGGGACTCTGCCTAAGATATGATGCGACTGGTTGAGAGAGCTTGGTTGGGGTTGTGTGTCTGGAGATCTGTTTTATTGTTCCTCACTTTGCCCTGCAAGTAGTTCAAAGCCCCTTTCATTCTTTGTGGTCTCCCTATATGGTATCTTCAGCAGGAGAACTATTATATGCTGATACAGCTGGAAGTGTCTAAAAACAAACTGGCAGGTTCTTAAAGCCTAGCTATCAAATTATCACAGTATCATTCCTGCCATGCTGAGTTAGGTAAAGCAAGCCAACAGGTCCCACCTGTGTAAGAGAATAGGGATAATGAGGGGCATAACTTATTGGGAACCACTCATTTGGTACTGCAACTCCAGGTACATGTCACTTCCAAGTATTAGTCACTCCTCTAGAACTAACTGCTTATGGTAAGCCTCCAGCTAATTTATAGAAAATGTCATGTCTCCTTAGGCAGATATCTAACTCTGGCTCCACTTTGTTCTGGCAAAGGCAGTTGGTGTAACATAACCTCTGCCATTAAGAGCAGTATGCAGGTTAGGCAGCGAACAACCTAAAGCAGTAGCACACTGGTCCAATCACCAGGGAGCAGGAGGGAGATGGAATGCCAGTTGTCTTTAATTCAGTTATCCTCCAATCAAGGTGTGACCCGACCAAACATCAATCACATATTCTCATTTGCCTAGTTGACTCCATCAATCCGACTATTGTACCCACTGTCACTAGGCTCCTTTGGAATCACATAGTTTGTCTGTCTATCTATCTGTCTTCCTTTCCCTTTTCCTCTCTTTCCCCCTTACTCCCTCTTGTTCTCCTCTTCTCCTTCTCCCCCTTGCCCTCTCTCCCTCTCCCTCTCCCCTTCTTCCTTCCTTCCTCCCATCCTTCTTTGATTTTGACATAGTGTACTTTACTTTTGCATGTCATGAACAATTCCTTCTTAGGGATCTTACTGAGCATGAATCTGGAAGCCCATTGGATGTTAACCTCAATTCTGTGTCCCAAAAATTCAAAGGAAATGAGTAGTTGCAGTTTTGTCCCAATAGTGAGGGTGGCGATACCGGAAGGGTGGAAGGAAGGTGGGGTATAAAGGGGGAACCAATTATAAGGACCTATATGAAACCTCCTTCCTAGGGTGCAGACAGCAGGAAGGTGAAGGGAAACAGCAGAAAGTGTAGGATATGACACAATAATAATAATTTATGGATTGACAAGGGTTCACAAGGGAGGGGAGATCTGGGAAGGAGGGGATAAAGTGAGAAACTGATGCCAAGGGCTTAGGTGGAAAGCAGGTGTTTTGAGAAGGATAAGGGCAAAAATGTGCAGGAGTGCTTGACATATAATGGATTAATGAATGTATATATTGTGATAAAAGTTGTATGAGTCCCCATAATTAAAGATTTAAAAATAATAGTTATGCTTGAGTTCATTGTTGCAGCTCTGGTGTGTATCCAGAGCCTTTACTTTATCAAGCATAACATTATGCTTCAGATAATATGTTCAATGGACATGAAACCAAGTCTCATGATGCTCACGTCTAAGGAATTTTTTGTCTGTATTTTATATAATATAGATTTTTTGTTGTGCTAGAAGTCCATTGTAGTTTCAATATGCTTCACTAAAACCACATTTCAAAGACATTAATTCTCTTGCTGCCTTTCTTATTCATTGTCCAACTGTCAAATGATAGAAAATACCATGCGATCAGTCAAATACACCTCAATCATCTTAGTGATATATTTTCTCTTTAACACTTTCAGTGGGTCTTGTGCAGCAGTTTCTTAATCTAATACATGGTTGATTGCTTGACAGTTGCTTTCAAGAGCATGTATTTATGATCCAAATAATATGAAATCCTTGTCTATTTCATATTTTTCTCCATGTATCATGATGCTGTCTTTTGGTCCAGATATCAAGACTTTTGTTTTCTATATACTGAGTTGCAATCCATAGTATTTCATGTCCTCTAAGCTTTCACATGAAGGTTGTGTCACAAGAACTGTTTGCCACAGTTCATGACTGTGGCAGCAACAGTCAAGAAATCAGTCAACATATTGCACAGGGAAAATCTGCTGCAAGAAACCTATTTAAAGTTTTAGGCCAAGTTGACTAGAGAAAGAAATTCAGTTATATATATGATATGCATATCAATAAGTAATTATATATTAACAAACCATCCTATCTCAGTTTAATTCAACGGCATCCATCTTCAGGCTCACACAGCCACATGCCGTGATACAAAATGCAGGGACATTTCAGGTCAGTGAATTTAGAACCATATGGATCCAAAGTTAATGGAAGCAAATCAGAGCTCTGGAAACTTTTGGGATCAGTGCCCAGAGTTCTAGCGAGCAGGGAGATTAAGAGGAAAGGAAAGAGAGATGGAAGACTACGTCCTAGTGAGGCATCATCAGGTTCTGACCTGATTGACAGGCTGGATTCCACCCCTTGTTTTCATACATTTTCAAGTTGACATAAAGGATCTAGCTACCACATTGTCCAAGCTATGCTATTTTTAATTGTCCCATAGGCATGTGAAAGCTGGGCAATGAATAGAGAAGACCAGAGGAGAATGAGTGCACTCGAATGACGGTGCTATCGAAGAATATTGAAAGTACCATGGACTTCTAGTTGAACACATTTGTATAGGAAGAAGTACAGCCAGAATGCTCCTTAGAAGCAAAGAGGGCAAGACTTTGTCTTAAGTAGTTTCACTGTGCTTCCATGGGGTTCAATCCCTGGTGAAGAACATCATGTTTGATAAAGTCAAAGATAAGCACAAAAAAGAAGACCCTTCATAAGATGGACTGAGAGAGTGGCTGCAAGAGTGGTTCAAACATAGCAATTTTGAGCCTGGCCAGGACCAAACAATGCTTCCTTCCGTTGTACATAGGTTTGCTATGAGTTGGAACTGCTTCTATGGCAGCACCAAGCATCATCAACAGCAGAGAACACAAATAGATAATGAAGCCTGAGTATAAGAAATAAGAAGGCACTCGGGTGCTATCATGGAGTGCCATAAGATGGGCAGTTTGAAACTGACATTTTCTGCTCCTGCAAAGATTTAAAACCTCAGAACCCAAAGGAGCAGCAGTCCAACTCCGTCCTGTAGAACTGCCATGAGGTGAAATGTTAGAGTGAAAGTGCATATCAGGAAGTGTTCATTGTTATTTTCAAACAAGAAAAAATACAGGTAAAATAAACTGTCAGGTCAGAGAGATATCCTTACCTACCAACGGACACAGTACTTTGTGCTTCATTCTATTGATAGCAAATTATGCTGATGTATATTGAATGCAGAGATGAAACAGTGTACACATTCAATATATACAACACTCTTCCTACTTTACCCCATACCCACCTTCATAGACTATTTAGCTAAGCATCATCTTGGACATTATCACCCTCCCTCCCCCCCAAAAAATCAGAGACATATTAGACAAGGTTATCATTCTCTTTGGGCAGCTTTGTCTTAGCATTTAATTGCACATCATAAATATAAATAGTTCTAATATGGAACATTTTTTTTTCTTTAGAGTTTTGATTCTTAGAAAATCAGCAAAGAGTAAATTACACATCCTTAGGACAGTAGTCAGATAATGGACACATAGTTGAAATTCAGAAAATATTTATAGAGCTGATTTGGGACATTCTGTGTCTCTCAATGTTTGAGATCTTTAGTAGTTTCACTCTTTACATGTAATCTTGTCTTTATTCATAAATAATTATCTAATGCTTAATTATAGAGATTCTGGGTTGAAGTTGTTTTGCAGTAATTGTTTATTCAACACTCCTTTCTTAAAGGATAGTTAGAAATTCATCCTTTCTATTGGGAATTGTGTCTGTAATCTCTATTTTCATTTATGAGCCAGGCAAAAATAAACACTATGAAGCCCAAAACTCATTTTGTCAGGTACATACAGCATATCACTTTATTGGTCTCCAGGTTGAGATTTATGGTAGAAGAGACAAATGAAAAGAACACAATGTTTTCAATCTCTCTAAGGTGGTTCCTGCATCAGATCGTGTGCGTTTCTCATTGATATCAGCAGTATGTCACCTTAAATGGACTATTCATATCTTAGTTACACAGATTACCCATCATTGAGTAATTTTGGCCACAGACTTCCTATAATTAAAAATGGACTTTATAATACTAATTTACTCAGATTTTAGAAAACAAAACAGAAACAATTTTCTGTGTAGTTAACTAGTTTAGACTTTGTTTTTCAAAGGAAGAGTAATTCATTTAAAATCATTTGAAAAAATCTTTTCTATGTTATATAAACTAAAGAATATCCAAATGATTCTAACTTGTATTTTTCAAAATAGAAACCAGGGCAGAAGCCTTCTATATAATACATTTTATTAGTTAGATATATTTTTTGTTTCATAAACAATAGAAAGAAAAATGTAGAATGCTATTGAAAATAAATCACACAAAATTTTCCAATTTTCTATTATTTATAGATGATTGGCAGAGAAAAGGATGAGAGATAAAGCATAGCGTAGAGACCCTGTGATAGGTAGATTTGTTGTGCCAACATGGTCAAAGATGATAAGTAGGTTTGTTGTGACAACATGGCCAGTGAACACATGTGAGATCAATTGAAGGACAGATCTATAAATGACTTGGTGAACATCACCCTTTTTCTCTTGCTCTTGAATCTTCAGACCAGCCTCAGTTTTGTTCTGTGCCTTGATTTGCAAGCTACACTACCTGTGGGACACCAAATCCGTGGACTGTGTCATTGTGAGTTGAGGTTACTTCAAGCCCTGCTTCACCATGCTACCGGAATATACATCTCTTGAGCTGGGGACTGACAGATCCTGTTATTTGGCTGACTATTGGTGACCTGCCTTGCTGTTTTCTGGTTGTGGCTGGATAGCCTGAATTGTTCTACAGAGGACTACTCCATGGTCCTCAAGACTCAAAGGATTGCCAATATATTAGCTATCTCACGCAAGTGAGTGGCGCCAAGTCATTCTTACTGCTTTATATATTAGTTAACTTTATTTCTTATGTTAGATATCTATCTATATAAATTTATAGAGAGAATTATTAGTGACCTGCTTTTGTTTCTCTAGAGAATGCTGTCTAACACAGACCCCAATACAGGTTCAAAGTATTTCCAAGACTAATAAAAATCTGTGTGAGGTATTGTGATAATTTACCTTTTAGGATTCTGAGGATTAATCAAATCACTAATAATGATTTCTATATGGTTGTCTATGGGCAGAGAACCTAAAATATAACCCTGTTATTCATATTATTATGTGCTAGCTAGTTTAACCACTTTTTACAATCTTTTTATTGTGAAATGAGTGAAGGTTTATAAAAAATATGAACAGTTTAATACTTAAAACTTGTTCACATTTTGCTTCATCTCAGTTCTTGCAATTCCTTAATGCAAAGCTTACCCCTCCTCCCTGTGTTTTCCCTCTTCACTTCTGCATCCCTCTAAACTGTTCTGAACTTGAGCAAATGCCACCTTCTTGTTCTCAAACGGATGATTATTAGAAGGCATATGTATTTCACTAGGGTTATGGTTCCCCTGATAGGTTTGTCTATTGTTTGTCTGAAAACTGAGTGATGGGAATGAGTTCCTGGTCAGTCCTAAAGAGTGAGTGTGAACCATTGATTGAAAGGTCAACAGGTCTCTATTTGACAAGAAAACCTGGTTTCTGTGATGATTTTAAGGGTTGGTCTATAATTTCCCTCATTCTATTTAGGGTCTTCTAATCTCTCCCTTTTAAAAGCAGTTTGCAGTGGTAGCTGATCACTGTCTACTTCTTCTGATCTCAGTATCATAAAGACTGATGTTTTCATGTTCATTAGTCTATTGGACTATTGTTTCCATGTGTCTTCAATTTTCATCACTCTTCTTTCCTCTAGAGAGGACAAGGTTAATAGTTGCTCCTTAGATGACTGCCTGCAAGTGTTTAAGCCCGCAGTTTTTACTCATTTGAGTATGGAATGTAGAGAAAGGTATTTGTAGACTTTGTTGTGGCAAGTGAACACTAGTGTTTGATCATATCTAAGTGTACACAACATATCTATATATATCTTCTGTTCTTTCTCCCATGCCATTCAGTCTATGTGTGTATCCATGCATCTACTACTAAATTACTGTCTTTGCAAATTGATTTTATAACAGTATTTAACTCTGTTATAGTTACCTCTTATAAACATCTCATTGTTTTCTCCTACCTCCTTTTTTGGTGGTAAACCTCCTTTTTGTTGTATATTACTTTGAAGAAATAATTTCTTCAGAAGAATCACTACCAGACTAGTTCCAAGGAGTGGGGGATTCAAGATATTCGAAGGCCCAGCTCTTCTAAGATGCTACAGTGTTCCATTTTCCTCCACTCCTTCCTTCTGTCTATTCTCTCACATACCTGGGTTCTACAATCCACTGCAAATTCCCTGTGGAACTTGAAGGAAAAGTCTTACATGGTTGTTGCTCAGTCCTAAATCAGAAGGTCGACAGAGGCAAGACAAATTCAGAGTCCAGAGCCAGAAGCCAAATATGTGCCAAAGTCACAAGTGGGTCTTCTTGCTTCTATTAAAGCTCATTAAAATTGAGATATGTCTTTCACGGAGGTCTGGCTTTTGCCTTCTAGCTTATAGCACCTCCAAGGGGAACAAAAGACAGTATCTTAAACCACATCATCTAGAAAATAGTCTTAAAGATGCCCCTAAGGAAACAAAGGAAAGGATTGGCTCATATCCTCTACTAAGGTCCGGTCTTATGCCACCTTAATCCTGCCCATAAGTAGCCATGGTGACATAGTGGTTTATGCATTGGACTGCCAACAAAAATGTCAGCAGTTCAAAGCTACCAAGAGCTCCTAGGGAGAAAGATGAGAATTTCTATACTCCAGCAAAAAGTTACAGTCCGAGGTATTCACAAGGGGCAGTTCTATCCCTATCCATTCAAATAGGATAAGAACATTGTGCAAAACAGGTCTATAATTATAAGCACATAGTACAGAATTCTAACCCATCATACAGGGAATTATAAAGAGTAGGACCATATTAATTGACTACAACTCAGCCTTCCTTCCACTCACATTAAATTGTCTATCCTCTTGATAGTGACTTTTCTTTCCTTCCCTTCCTACCCTGATACCCATCAAATAATACTTCCTTTAATGCAAAAATCTTTCTTTGACTTGTATCAACCATGTAGCACAAAGTAGACCTTTCTTCCAGGATATCCTATTGGTATAATCATTACAGAGGCAAAGAAAAAGGTCCTTTATCCCAAGGAGTTATTGGTGGGTTTGAACTGCAAACCATTTGTTTAGTAGCCATGGTCTTATTTTAAAGCTGTAATACTATCAGGACAATGTTCTCAATGGACTGCTTCAACACATCTCTGTCAGATTTTTATGCCTAAATGTAACAAAGGAACAGCCATTTTAAGTGATCTCACACATAGATCAAGACACTGCCTTTGCAACTACTGTTTCTCAGGACCAATTTTTAGAACATCTTGAAGTAATTTTTTCACTCCAGTTGTTTTAGTTTCAGGATATGTATATTTTCACCCATGAAATTTCTGACTATAATTCTTGGAGAAAATGAGTCTAATACACTCATTCACCAAACCTCTAACCAAAGTCTCTTACCTTTGAGTCACTATGGTTGTTACATAATCTGTTGTCAATTTGAGACTTCAGAGTAAAGGGGTGAGTTAACCTGTCAATCAGTCTGCAGCTTGATGACCTAATTTGGTGAGATCATGGAGATAAATAGCTTGCTGGAGACAGGGCACACAAACACTCCCTGTGAGACATTCCTGTTGAAAAGACACATGGGAACTTGAGCTGAAGGAGCCACATGTAGCCCCCTGTCAGTGCTGGGATGTTTCCACTGTCATTAGATCCACCCACTGGCCTTTAATATTATTGCGTTCAGCATCAGTGCATGTGTTTCATGAGTTTAAAAAGGATTTTATAGACTGGTATTGGGCATATGGGCTAGTATCAGACGTATGGACTTGATCTGGACTGGGCTGGACTGTTTTCTTAATCTTCAATTGCTCTTATGTATAAAGCTCTTTCTTATACACATCTGAGTGTATATGGATTTGCTTCTCTAGTCTACTCAGACTAATACAGCCATCAACTCATAGTGATCCTACCAGACAAGATTAAATTTCTGTGGGTTTCTGAAACTATACATCTTTACTGGAGTAGAAATTATCAACTTCATCCTGTGGAGAAGCTGGTGGTTTTGAATTGCTGACCTTTTGGTGAGGAAACCAATGCTTAACCCCAGCACCCCTAATGTCCCTCATTTAGAGGAAGGTATTTATGACTGACAAGAGAATAGTACATATCATTTACTCTTCTGACCAGTGGTCTCAAAATTATCAGCAATCATTGCAGGAAAGGTAACACCATTTATCCTTCCTCCCCACCTAAATAAATTAGAGCTTATCTAAACACATTTAAAATGATAGAGTTGAAACAGTCACATGACTGCAAAGCTCATATTCATATGACCACTATTCCAGGCTATCTTCAGAAGACAGAAAACATTTATGACTTGAATAATTCAAGTCGTGAAAATGTTTTCTAGTGATAAGATTTCAGATATCTTTCATAAATATTTCCAGAAGTGGTAGGCTGAAAGCATTAAAAGTAATAATATAAAGGTAATTGTTATAGATGGTTAAATGCAGCTACAGAAACAGAGTGGAGGGAAGGGATTGAGTTTAGTAACTTTGGGCTTCTTCTCCCATATCTTTCTTACTTTATCTCCTTTGTCCAAGTTGGAGGTTAAGAATGGTCCAAAGACAAGGGGATTTTTTTGTGTGTGTTTGATCACAGTCTATATCCATATCATCTGCTCATCTGTTCATATTGTACAGATGGCTGGAATCATTCATACGAGTCACACTGCGAAATCTGGAAGAAACAAGTGAACTAGGAGAAGTGAACTTGCAGATTATTTTGTCTCATTTGTGTACTTTTCCCCACATATTGTTTCTCATATTCTTAATGATCATTTGTAGGCAACTTTTTTCCTGTTGTGCAGTCTATTCAACCTTCCCTCTAAAATGATTGTGGCATATTTTACTTTATATATATATACACATACACATATACACATATATAATCTTTAAAGATTTCTCAATTCAGTTACAAGAAATGGATGGCAAGATAGCAGAGCTGAGAGGAATTGAGCAAAGTAAGGCTGTGTGAAGGAGACTTTAAACATATTCAGGGACCAGCAGACAGAATATGGCAAAGCTGGAAATATAAGTGCATTTTTCTTGTTTCGCTGCATTAAGCAAAGGCTGTAAACACTCCCATCCTGGCACAGACCTTCCAATCTCTCACTACATTTAATGTGTTATTAACAGAAGAAGAATGTGTTTAGGGTTCTGTTCAACATGAATGCTTAATAAGTTGAAGACATGCAATAACCAATGTGGGAAGGTGCAATAAGAATGCGATTTTCTCAAGTAGCAGCCATTGTATAGCAATAATATATTTTCCAGTGGGAGTATCAAGTCTTGACAAAACGGCAAATATTAAGCATTAAACTCGAACTATGTTCTGTATGAATCAAGCTACAATGCATCAAATAAAATTAATTTTTATTTCATGATTAAGGTTCATATTTTTATGAAATAAATCCAGTAGATAATTATTATATTTTATTACATGCTTCCCTCCACACTTTTAAAAATGATTTGAATACAAAAAATATTCCTAGAGAGAGAGAGAACTCCACATAGTGTATTGAAACATGTTTATAGATCATTAACTATTTAACTTAGAGAAGAGATATGTAACTAAGATATTATAATTTCAAAATAAAGATATGGAATCTCTGGCACCATAGAGTAAGTTGCTGGTGATGTGATTTCAGCTGCAAAATTCAGATTCACATATAGCATTTTAGAAATACACTGGGAAAAGTGATATGTAACTGGAATTTGAAAGTAAGATACTATTCAATGTTTTATTATTTTCTGGTTGACAATGGGTCATAAAACTTTTCTTCAAGGTTAGCCTGCTAAAATGCTGTTCCATTACTCATTATGGATAGGATCTATTTCAGCAGCATGCATTTATGTGAAAGGACTGGTTTCATTTTACTTATGATAGAAAAAGATTCTGGATGTCTCCTTTCTTAGTGGCTTTGCTTGAAAAAAAGAATAAGCTATATCAGAAAGTTGATAGAAAAAATAAGAAAACTCCTCTCATGTTAATTGAATAGTTTGGGTAAAGGTTTCTTTAACAAGGTTCCAATTTAAAATATAAGAACTTAGATGTAGGAGGAGGGTGAAAGGGCAGATGATTTCTACTTAAAGCTTTCTTTCTTCCCTGAGATCAGTAAATCAATTACTTGAGAAAAGGGTATAATGGTCCTCAGAATGGTCCAGACTCAATGTCTATTTATTTTAAATCGTCCCCTTAGAGATAATGGTGCTCGCTAGATAGAAAAAGAAGGCCTGTAAGAAGGGAAAAGGACATCCTTTCTTTGGTTTTGAGTCAACAGAACTCAAAGTCACTTCTCCCCAGCTATTTAGAGACTTTTAAAAATATATAACTTTGTAAAGGAGTACAGTGTCTACAGCTTGAGAATCAGCCTTTTCTTAACTGTTGGTCTTTAGTGTTGCTGGAGTTATGGTGAACAAAAATGGGAAAAGTACTAAGTATACCTCCACTAAGGGGAAAGTGAGGTCACCAGATACTTTTCCAAGATGCTAGAGAGTCACATGCAAGGAAAATTGTGTCAACTTAAATTATCCAAACCAGAAACCAAACCTTAACTTTCAGCATGTTGATTCCAGCTCATCATAACACTCATATCTTCCAACTTTTACACTTACATCTTTTACACTTACTTTTACATCTTACAACTCCTATTACAATTCATACATCCATCCATTGTGTCAAGCAGAGTATACATTGTTAACATGATCATTCTCAAAACATTTTTTTTCTATTTGAGCCTTTGGTATCAGCTCCTTGTTTTTCCTCTCCCTCCCTCACAAACTCTTGATAATTTATAAATTATTATTATTATTTCATGTCTTTCACTGCTCCAAGTCTCCCTCTACCCCCTTTTCTGTTGTCCATCCCCCAAAGAGGGTGTTATATGTAGGTCATAATGATTGACTCGCTCCTTCTTCCCAACCTTTCCCTCCCCTTCTGGTATCGCTAGTCTTACTATTAGTCCTGAGGGGGTTATCTGTCCTGGATTCCCTGCGTTTCCAGCTCTTATCTGTACTAATGTACATCCTCTGGTCTAGCTGAATGTGTAAGGTAGAAGGGGGTTCGTGATGGTAGGGGGAAGAACATTAAAGAACTAGAGGAAATTTGTATGTTTCATTGGTACTGTACTGTTCCTCACAGGCTTGTCTCCTCCCTGTGCTCCTTTTGAAAAGGGATGTCCAGTTGCCTAGAGATGGGCTATGGGATTCCACTCTGCCCTCTCCCTCATTCGCAATGATATGAGTTTTTTGTTCTTTGATGCCTGACACCTGATCCACAACCACCCAACCACTATCTCCTGAGAGGACCATCAAACTTGCCCTCCAAATAGCAGAATACTGGCTGACTAGGGAAAACGAGAAGCCACAGGAGGATAAAGTGGTAGTTGAAATCCATAGTCCAATTAGCTGCAGGCAGTTTGAAGAAGCATTTTTATGAGTCTTGCAGAAAGAACCCACTGCTCTTCAACTCCCTGAAAAATAACACTTGGCTCCTCTAAAACATTGCGATGCAAAAAGCAATCAGGCACAACAATCTTGACAAAAAAAAAAAACAGGCTAAACAAAGGGCAACATCAGAAGCTGTCCTGAAAGTAATGACTTGCGTAGACCAAACAGACATTGATTTGCCACAGAAAGAATTTTTCAGAATGATGCTTGAGGTCATACAGAATATGAGGGAAACAATACAGAAAAAGACAAGATGATACAGGAGATAAAGGTCATACACCAAAGGGAAATACAAGAGAACTTAGGGACGAGATAACAAAATCCAATAGCAGACTCACAGACTCTGCCAAACAACTGGAGGAGGCGAGAACTGGGAGACCTAGAAGATAGACAAGCAGACTTTCGCAAACATGAACAAAATCTAATGAGATCATTAGAGAAGCAGAAGAATACCCAAGAGCTAGATCTGATACCATGAAGAAGAACAACATCAGAATGATTGAGTTGCCAGAAGAATACACAACACAGACGTCATCTGCAAAAATAGCGAGAGAACTCTTGGAGAAAAGCTTACTTAACGTAATGAATGAAAACCAGGGAGCCATTCAGAAGGTTGAAAGAACACCAGCTAGACTAAATCCCAAGAAGAAGTTGCCAAAGCACATGACAGTAAAACTATCCAACTTTAAGGAAAAAGATAGCAGCTAGGGAAAGACAAGCAATCACATATAAAGTCTCCTAAATAAGAATATGCTCAGACATATCAGCAGACGCTATGGAGAAGAGGTGAGAGTGGAGTAACATATTCCAAAAATTGAAGGAAAATAACACAAATCTATGAGTACTCTTCTTGTTTGTTTGTTTGTTTTTGGCATCACTGCCCTCTGGTGGTGGGAGTACAAGGCCCAACCTTTGCTCCTGTGGAGCTGCTGGTGGAATTGAACCTCCATCCCAGTGGGCTGCAGTCCCATGCACAACCACTATGCCACCAGGGCTCAGTCCTAAATCCACGAATACTCTATCCAGCCAAATTATCTATAAAGAGATATGGAGAAGAGTCTTCCCAAACCCACCTCTACAAAAGACCCTTGCCACTCCAGTATAAGCAGAGCAGCACTCACTTAGCACAAATAAGAGTACACCACATAGAATAAACACACCCAGAGGACAACAAAGAGAAAACAGCTTCCAAGATAGCATTGGCTTAAGGAAGGAAAGAAGTCATGTATGAAACACACACACACACACACTGCACTGATAAAAAAGAGGTAGGCAAACATCCAACACGAAAGGTATAAGACGACATCACAGAGTCCACAGATGGTTGTAATAACTCTGATAATCAATGGACTGAAATAAGGCACTAAAAGGTTATCAGACTGGTTTAGACAACACAACCCATCATTCTGCTACCTACATGAGACACATCTCAAGACTACAGACAAAAATAGACTGAGAATCAAAGGCTGGAGAAAAACATACCAAGAAAACAGCAATTCAAAATAAGCAGGCATTGTAGTCCTAATCTCAGATAGAATTGACCTCAGACTATAACTCTTCACAGAAGTAAAAAACCTTACCTTCTTCCCTTGAAGTGGCTGATAGTTCCAAACTGTGGATCTTGCAATTAGTTTCCCAACACCTAACCCACAACCGCACCATCCCAACTTAAATGAGCTAATAAAAATTTATCTTAAAAAGTACCATATGATCTAATTTAACATTAAAAAACTAGAAATGGATGTGTGGCTTAGGCTGGATTCTCCAGAGAAGAAAACCAGTATACACACACACACACACACACACACATATATACACACATATATACATATACATATATATATATATATATATATATGACTCCCAGAACCATAAATCCAAAGAACTAGAGGAGATTGAGCCAGGGGCAGGGAGAAAGAGAGAAGAGGAAGGAGAAGAGGAGAGAAGAGAAGAAAGAGGAGTGCATGTTAAGAAAATGACTCATACATTTGTGGAAATGAGAAGCTTATTTCCAGCAGGTTATAAATCTGTGGGGACAGATGTGACTGTGGAGATTTCTTGGGACTATTATAGGTTTGAAAGCTGATAAACTCCAGCTTGACCAGGAGACCCCAGACTAGTGGCTGCAGTTGTCAGGCTACTGATGCTTCCCAGAACCATCAGGCAATATAACAAGTTTGGGACTTCAGTCCAAAGAACCAGAGGTTGATGCACCAGATGCCACATCCAGATATAGCAAGCGAGAGAGTTTTTTCACTTCTATAAAGCAGACAAACCCCAAAATCCTCTTTCCACTTTCAGCAGGTCTGTGTCCTGAACCTGGGGGTTGCCTACCACCCTCATCGTTTTGTCTGCTCTTAGCTGATCATTTTATGGAGTTATTTTAGGTCACATGATGGGAGAGAACTGGGTGTTAACTATGTAAGCACTGAGAATCCTGGCCCGGTCAAGCTGACACCACACCTAACTCTTTTTTTTTTTAATTAAAAAAATAATTTTCTTGGGGTTTGTACAATTCTTATCACTATCAGTACATCCATCCATTGTGTCAAGCAGATTTATACATTTATATTTTTTGCCATCATCATTCTCAGAACATTCTTTTTACTTGAGCTCCTGGTATCAGCTTTTAGTTTAATTTTTATGTACATATTTTATTATTCTTAGTTGGGTATTGCCCATGTGAAATCACAAACTGCCTTTTGACATATCTTTTTTATTTAATTAGATCATTTTATTGGGGTATCATACATCGTTTTTCCCAATACATAAATAAACACAGTGCCAGGCACCTTCACATGTCCGCTGCTATTATCGTTCTCCAATCATCCTTCTTTTCCCTTGAGCCCCTACTATCAAACCTAATCCTTATAATATGTAAACATAAAATGCACTGTATTGCACCTTCAGTCAACACACACAAAAAGGCAAAGATGAAACAAATCCTGTTTTTCTAAGAAGCAAGTCAGATCAAAGAACTGCGACTCAGATAAAAGTTAGCTGGAAAGCAGTTAGAACTTGGGTACTGGCTCAAAACCTCTGGCCAATAACCTTAACTCCAGTTAGTATAATAAGATGGAAATAAAGTTTCCTTGTGTGATCAGTTAATATTTTATCTTTGAAGGCTTACACTTCAGTAGCACATTGATGAAGAGATGAACAGTCTTAAACAGATTCATGAAAATTTTATTTACACAGTTTTATGTGCTTGTAGAGAGCCCTGGGGCCTTAGCGCTTGTGAGTTGAGTAGTTAGCCCTCAGGTCAGCACTTTGAAATCTCCAACCACCCCTTGGGAGAAAGCTGAGTCTTTCAACTGCTGTAAAGAATTGTTGCCACTGAAATCCAGGGAACGGTGCTAACCTGTCCAACAGGATTGATTTGAATTGGCATTGACTTAATGGCAGTGATTTTGTTTTGTTTCTAGAGTATGTTCTTGAAAGTTTTAAAATTATGGTTCTGCTTTCTGTATAGAAAATGCCTCTTTTATGCTTAAACGATCTTACTACGTATAATTTAGATACATTAAATTTATTCAAATGTCTAAAATGCATAAATTCTGCTTGTTGTAAATTTATCTGCACAGAAAGTTTTTTTTATACCCAGAGAATCAAATATATTAAGCTGCATATACGGTTAAGTCATGGAAACAATCCACGTAGCTAAGTATGGAAGGGGGGAATGTTTTTAAACACATTCTCCTAATATTTTAATTAGTACAAATAAGTTGATTTATTTTTTTTCTTGCACAAAATCTTATTTTAAATGAAATCAGAAACGAAGCTTAAGAGAAACAAAAATTCGAAATAGGATATGAAGTATAGGTACAGTCAACTTCCTTTAACCTATATTTAATATTCAATTTCAAATAACCACCAATTCCCTGGTGCCAGGAGTTAAAAAATGTAATGATTTCAATCTTAAAGATATGTGGGAAGAAAGAGCTTTTGATAAATTTCCAACATTCAACATTAGTGAGACACTAGACTGCTAATTACAAGATTCAGCATTTCTAAACCACCGGAAACTCCACAAGAGAAAGGCAAGGCTTTCTAATTTTGTAGAGTCACCGTCCCAGAAGTCCACAGGGACAGTAATTTGCTAAGACCCCTCAAATTTTTTTTCCTGTCATCGTTTTTCTGCCTGTGCTTATATCATAAGAGAAAGGATCTACAAACTTGTAGATACATAAAGACTTCTTTCATCTTTCTTAAGTGGTGGAGCCAGCTCCACAGCTGTAGAAGACTCTCAAGTTAGGTTGCAAGTTGAAGGTTGTCTGTTGGACCAGAGTAGGTTACCTCTTGAGTTCCCACGAAGTGCTTGAACTTCATAAGCGTGGGAAGCTCATTGTGTCTATCCACAATATCATCAGATGTAATGGGGACACTTTACTTCTGTTATCATTTCTACTTCAACCAATACTGTCTGTGCCCTGCGGAAGTGCAATTTTCTCTTTTAAAGCAATCAGAACAGCAGTCTCTGCTAAGTATCACCCTCTCCTTTCAGCCTTGCCTGCAGCATCTGAACGAGGATCAAGGAATATACTGAGGGAAACTTGCTTGTTTACTCTTGCATTTGTCAGTTTCCAACTAACTTGTGTTTAATACATCCAGTTACTTTAATAACCCTTTCCAAGTCGATCCTCATGAAGCTTTGTAACTCTTTTCAAATATGTTAAATAGGTAGCGATCACTGTTGTCAGATGCCCCACAGTCAGCTGCAACTCAAAGTAAACCCATGTGATGAAGGGGGAGTTCCTCATTAAGTTTTGTGGGCTGTGATTTTTCTAGCAGATCATCATGTCTTTCTCTGGGGATCCACTGGTTGGGATCAAATCCCCCACCTTCAGGTTAAAGACCACAGCACACTTAACTGTTATGTCATCAGCTCTTCATAAGGAGCCCATCAATTATCTACTCAATCAAACAGTTCTGTTTAGTGCCCCCAATGCAATGGCACCACGCTTCAGGGCAGGGCCATCCTTTTTATGTGGTTTTCCTTTTCATTATTCCAAAGGATGACCTCTCTTTACCTTGGTTTCAGAATGCTTCTATTATATGTGGTATATCCACATCCATGCTCTTTTCTGAGCATAATGGGAATGGCAGAATTAGATAAGACTATTTTAATCAAACTTAGACTACTGTCTTAGATGTATCTTCATTATTTCTATTTAAGTTACTATGTTTTTATCCTTAGAGAACGGTTTGAAATGTATAAAACACTTTTACTCCTTTAATTTTGGTTTAGTTTTACAGGGTACTGCTTAAGATGCATGAGGTGAATGAACTATATTTTTTTGTCATTGTTTTGGTACTTAAAAAACAAAACAATCCTTCCAAAAGCATATTCTACTTCTACTTGCACAATTTTTATTTTTTAGATGATTTGAGCAGATTGATTAATTCTTTATTCTATCCTGGCATTTTGTCATCCTCTTTGTTTTTAGATGATTCTTGCCTTTAATTTTCTCTTCTTTGATTCCTGTAAAATAAATGGTATCACTTTTGCATGTATTTTTCTCGGTGTTGCCATGACGCCTAAATCAGTGGGTAGAATATTATCTACAAATGGCCCATTGGGTGAACATTTCAGGAAAAGAATAAAGTATTAGACAATTATACTTAAAAATAGTTGTACTACTTAAAATTCTGTAAAATATAGCTTAAAATCTTATCAATTCATTTGTATAAAAACAACTTGAGTTTGATTTTTTAAAAAATAGAGTCAATGTCTGTTTTTTCTTAATTTTTGTGAATCTAATATAAGATTATGCACCAGAAAACTACATTCAGCTCTGCTAGATGGGGCCACTGTAAGTTGGATTTGACTCAATGGTCCAGAGCAACAATGTATTAGTCATAATAATATATAATATAATAGGAGATTGTCCATTAAAAGCATGAAGGGTGTGTAGATTTATCTTCTTAAAGAAATACTAGTAGCCATTAGAGATATAAAAATCTAAAGGGCATTGATAATCTTTTTTAATCAATCAAATCAATAGTGTGAATTGGAAAATAAAATTGAGACAAAACATTTGAAAGGGTTTCTAGAAAATACAAGAGAGCCTCTAATATTGGAGGCTATTTAAAAATGTTTCAAAATATGTGTTCTTGAAAAAAAGTCATCTGACTGTTTATTAATCAAAGGTGCTGGGAAAAAAGGTAATGAGTAAATTAACATACTTAGTGAGAATTAGATTGCAATGGATTAAAGCTTGACCCCAAACCAAACTTATTGCTATCCATTCATGGAAACACCATTAAACAGCAGAATGGCCCTGTAGGGCTTCCAGTGCTATCCACCCATGTGGAAGCAGATGGCTGCGTCTTTCTCCACAGAGCAGATGAAGAGCTTGAACCACTAATCTTAGGGTCAGTAACCAAACTCTTAACCACAGTGCTACCGGGTCTCTTTTTCAAAGACAAGGAGACAAAATTTGGTGAATGGGTCACTTGTGGGGGGGGGGGAAGGCAGAAAGAAATGATGACAGTTAATCTAGAGTCCCTAACATCATTGCCTAAAGAAAACACCATCCTGTTGGAAAATAGAAGACAAAATAAAGAGTTTGCACCTTTTCTCATAGAGCCAGAAGTCACGAGATCAAATGCTAAATAGTATAAATCAAATGATACATAGTATAAATCAAATGATACGTAGTATTAGGTAAACCTGCTGCACCAAATCTTTTTAAAGTGTTGAAAAGCTAGTTTATTACTTTGAGGACTAAGATGTATTTGACCCAAGCCATGGTCTTTTCAATTGCCTCAAATACCTGGGAAGGGGATATTGCCTGGTTTAAAATCAGGAAATGTATGCATTGGAGATGTGTTTTCTCACTATCTATATCCAATCTCTATGACGAGCAAGGAATCCGAGAAGTTGCATCATATGAACAAGAGTTCAACATCAGCATAGGAGGAAGACTTAATAACAGCCAGAGATATGCTGATGATATAACCTTGCTTGCTGAAAGTGAAGAAGACTTGAAGGACTGGCTGATGAAGATCAAGGGTTGTAGCTGTCAGCGTGGATTGCAACTCAAGATAAAGAAGACCCGAAATCCTCGCAACTGGACCGATAGGTAAAAACACCACGATCAATGAAGAAAATGGTTGAAGTTGTCATGGATTTTGTTTTGCTTGGATCCACAGTCAATGCTCATCTGAGCAATAGACAAGAAATAAAAAGACAAGTTGCATTAGGATGTCTGCTGCACGAGACCTCTTTAAAGTATTGAAAAGCAAGGATGTTACTTTGAAGACGAAAATGTGCCTGATCCAAGCAAAGGTCTTTTTAATTGCCTCATAGTATATGATAGTTGGATATTGAGTAAGGAAATCCATAGAAGAATTGATGCATTCATATTGTGATGCTAGAGAAAATTATTTGAAGTGCTATAGAGAGGTAAAGGACAAACACATTTGTCTTAGAAGAAGTAAGGCCAGAGTGTTCCCTAGAGACACTTATTTACGAAGATTTCGTCTTACTTATTTAGGACAGGTCAGGAGAGAGCCGTTTCCGGAGAAGGGAATCCTGTTTGGTGAAGTAGAGGGGCAGCAAAGGAGAGGACAGCCTTCCGGGAGACAGACTGACACAGTGGCTGCATCAATGGGCTCCAGCATAGGAACCATGGCGGGGACAGTCGACGATTCATGGTTTTTTACATAGAGTTGCTATGCTTAGAAACCAAGGTGTCGGCATCGAACAACAACACGGGTAACAAACCTGTTGGCTTTGTGGGTCCAGTGTAGGTCTGATAGGCCAAAATGCAGTCATTTGAGCTTACCTGTGCTCTGCATGAGCAAGCTGAAGCTCTTTGCTTCTATGCTGATTTACAGCCTTGGAATCTCCTAGAGGTAATTAAACTCTGTCCCAAAGTCACTGTGAGTTGACTCAAAGGCAGTGAGTTTATTTGTCTTGTGCTTTTTAATGGCCATTATTAACTGGGGAAGATTATTGCTATTGTGATGGTTGACAACACTTGAATTGTATCATCCTTAAAATATGCAAGCATCAAATTATTGAATGTTTAATATGCATATGTGTTAATTCCCGAAGACAATGACTACTTCATAGGTTTATATTCTTCTTTTTTTGTGTGCGGCACCACTGTGGTGGGAGTAGGAAGCTCAGCCTTGTTTCTGAAGAGCTGCTGCTGGATTTGAACCATCAACCCTGTGGGCTGCAGTCCCACACACAACCCCTAAGCCACCAGGGCTCAGCTGGTTTACATTCTTAAATGGCATCTTTTTAGAGACTATTATTCTAGGCAGTCCTCAGTGAACAGATTTAGGGAGTTACTTTAACTTAGAATGTTCAGATGAAAACATTCTGTTCTTTGCTTGGTCTGTCAATCTCCTTTGCCAGCCAAGAGTTTCCTATTTTAAAGCAACAGCTCTCTATTTGAGCTGAATAGTCAATGCCTAAGTACTTTGATTCTTTTCCTGATTTGGAACAGGGACAGTGGTCTTTTATTCAAACTGGTCTTTATATTTTGTTTGAGGATAGATATTCTACCCTAAAGACTGTCAGGGGGGTGCAGTACATGATCCAATATATGAATTGTAATTGTCGGAGAAACCTTCAGAGTAGGCAAAGTTGTTTTCATCTGTTATTTACCTTTTCTTTGTTTTTCTTTCTTCCCAGAAGCATATCCTCCCAGCTCCACCTTCAACTACCAATGTTTGCTTAATTCCTATTGATGAGTTTTTAATAAAATGCAGTGAAAGGCATGAGTTATTTGTCCACTGGCTTTGAACTTTGTAAATTTGATTAAATAATGCTTACATTAAATCATAAAGAGTAACACAAAATTTTATTTATTAGAAATTCATTCTAGGGGCTGTTGATTAGCCCATTGTGTGGCTATTTGGTAAAAGAAAACTTCCCTCGTTGCCCGCAAAAAGAGAGTCAGACATATTGGTAGGTGTGGTCGAACCAGCCCTGAATCACAGAGGCACAACACAATGAAATCCAGCTCGTTTCTGTGCCATTCTCACAATTCTTATGTTTGAGTCCAGTATTGTAACCGATGAATGCCTTTCTCTGTTTTGCTAGCATTCCACATTACCAAGTATAGTGTCTTTTTCTATGAGTTGCTTACATCACAGGACCCAAGTATCGGGAGCTGGTTTCTCCTGATAACATAGCTCTAAAGCCTCTCACTACATGGACAGACCTGGAGAACCTTATGCTTATTGAAGTCAGTCAATCTCCAAAGTATAAAACGTGTAGGAGACCATCACTATAAGGATACCCACTAAAACAAAGTCTAGCACCTGTCCTTAGGTCATGTGTTCATTTCATATGGACTCCCATGCAACATTGTGGCATGCCTGTAGAATACTTCTGAATGATTTTTCAATTCCTCATCCACACACCTCAAAAGCCACTTCGGCAGTGGAGGTCCCACCTCAACTCGATTGTTTTTTCTTTTGCCGTGACCAGGAGAGGGCCAAATGGTAACATCACATTCTGCTGCTTCATGTCCCCTCATTTTAATAGATGTTGTTATAATAGTGAACTTCAGTGGAAATTTAGGAATAGAGGATGGGAAGGAATATGCCTGTCTCAGAGAAGATTATTTTACTTCAGTTAACGAATAAACCAGGAAGAAGAAGCCGGCCTCTGGGAAATCATTTAACATTACTTTTACAGTTCCCCAGTAGGAGAATTCACCCTCTAGTACTTTGATAATCATACATTTTGGCCAAATGTCCTTTCTGCCCTCCAATACCCATACCTTGTGCTTAGAGGACCTGAGCTTTAGATTTGGGCACTTTGAGGGGTACCGCATTATTTATAGCCCACATCAGAAAGATCCAATAGGGAAAACCCTCTAAATGAACCAGACTTGCCTTAAATTTACATGCTTCAGATGAAAGGAACTGAAAAACTTCTTTTCACTTAAAGTTTAAATCTCATAAGACAGTGGTTCTCAACCTGGGGGCACAACCCCTGTGGGGGTTGAATGACCTTTCCATAGGGGTTGTCTAAGATCATAATTCTGGTGGTCTTAGGAACAGAGACACCCTCCTCTATCTTCTCCAGGCAGGTCCACCCACATGCAGATATGCCCACATGAGGAACTGCATTAAAGGCTTGAGGCATTAGGAAGGCTCGGAACCACTGCCTCAATGTGCGAAAACTCAACTGACTGGTACCCCAACATCCTGGACTTGGAAATCATTGGACTTTGATTCAAATCTTCTGCTTTCAAGGTTATTTGATTAACTCTCTATTCATGTTCTTTGACCTCTTTTATAATTTAATTTTTAATCACTTTATTGGAGCTTTTACAGATATAACATTCCCTGGTTCAGTCACATCACGCCATATTGTACAATTGCTACCACAATTGTACAATTGTACAATTTTCTTTCTCCTTTAACTCCTTGATCAGCTCCCCTTATTCCCTCCCTCTCCCTACTTCCCAATCACCCTTATTAATATATTTCCCTATAATGGTTTTCCCTCTATCTTATACAATCTAATATATACATTCACATACAATCCTGTCACTGTTGCTAAAGTGTTATCTATCTTGGCTTTCAAGTGCCAAAGCATCGTAAATATACAAATGAACATACACAAATCTAACATGATTAATGAGGTAAAGCAAAAGTCATAATAGTAAGAGGAAGCCATATTAAAGAACAGGAGGATAGTTATGCGGTTCATCAGTGTTAGCTGCACCTTTGATTTATCATCCCTTTTGCATGGCCCTTCTCAGAGGGACTATCCAATTATCTCACAGGAGAGTTTTAATAGTTATTCCTCTTTTTCTTATTGAGGTACTACAGTTTTCTATATATTTTAGAGATTAGTCCTTTTTCAATTGTGTTCTTGTAAAATATGTATATATATATATATATATATATCATGTATACTCATGTATAACCTGAGTTTTTCAGCACATTTTTGATGCAGTTTTGTGGTAAAATTAGGTGCCTTCGTTGATATTCAGGTCAGCTTATACTCGAGGATGTAGAGATATATTTTCATCCCATAGGTTCCCTTTTTATTCTTTCAAAGACGTTTTTGATGATGTGTCTTATTTTCAGGAGGTTCCTGACATCTATTTTGACATACACTCTGTGTTTCTTTCTGATATTTGACTATGTGTCTATGCCCTGCAATAAGGCCCATACTTGTATCCCTATTTTTTCATTGATGATTGTTATATCTATGAATTTTACATTTAGGTCTTGGATCCCTCTTCAGTTTGTTTGTTTTCATCCATGGGCATGACATGTGTCTCCTGCTTGACTCTCCTACAGATGGAAATTCAATTATGTCAATGTATTTCTATCCAATTCGATGTGGGGCCTTTTGTGGAAGATCAGCTGTTTATAGGTGGTGGCATTTATTTCTGGGGTCTCTATTTCCCTCCATTTGTCTTTGTATCTATCATTGTAGCATTTCCAAGCTGCTTTTAATCCTATAGCTCAGCACCAGGTTTTTTTTTAATTGGGACATGAACGGTCTCCTATTTTGTGTTTGTCTTCTGAAGTAGGTCTTCTAAGAGTTACCCTAAGTTTCTTCCCTCTCTATGCGGAAGAATGGTGTTAGAATCTGGATCAGAATTATATTGTATGCATAGATTACTTTAGGTAATATTGACAGTTTCATGATATTAAGTTTTCTTATCCCTCTTCATGGAATATTCTTCTTCCATATTACGTCTATCTTGGTGTCTTGGGTTATATTTTGTAGTTCCCATTGTACAATTCTTGCATGTCTCTGGTTAGGCTTATTCCCAAATATTTTATTTTTGTCTGTGGCTATTTTACATGGCAGTGTTTTTTAAAATGGTTTTTATGACACTCTCTTTGATAGTCTACAGGAACCCAATTGATGTACTTATGTTAATAAAAATATGTTTTTAGAAGTATAATAGTAATATATCCACATTGTCAGAAAAGATAATTTAAAAAGCTTTGATAAAATCTAACCATAATTGCATTATTTTGGGAAATGGCTATTTTTGTTATGGCATAAAGTTTTCTGGTACTTCCCACATTTCCATATTCTTATGCACACCTGTATGAGTTTATTTTTGTGTGTACATATGTGTGCCTTTTAAATGTAATTTTACGCATTTCTTTCAGAAGGTTATTATTGTCCCCCTAGAAATAAGGACCAAGATGTTTCATTTGTCTTCCTAGACACGACCCTGCTCCCTGTGTTAATCTAGCAAAGAGTTCTTCTGAAACTATTTCCCTGGGCTTGGACAATGTTATGGATAGCAGTTGCTCATTGCAAAAATGGAGATTTCCTTGTGTAGGATGGCCTCAATATATAAAGTGATTTTTAGAATCATATTAGCAGATTTTTTTCCTAGTCCATTTAAGTCTGAAATCTTCATCGAAACCAGTTCAAAATAATAGTAACACACAGGCCTTCACTATGGGACTATGGTGTCTGCACAAGAAACACCTTTGCAAGGAATTGAACCCATGACTCCACATGGAAGGTGAGAATTCTGCCCCTGAACCACTCACTGTGGGAAAGAATACAGAAGACAACTCACCCCATCTGTGTTGTGACTCAGAGAAAGCTGGAGGTTTAGAGAAAATATTGCAATCTAGGATGAGTAAGAAAAAGAATCTTTCTGCTGACTCACTTCACATTTAGAAGAATATAGCTTATAGAAAGACTGAAGTCAGACAGAAATGAGGCAGGGGCCAAAGTAGAAAGTTGGCAGGTTGTCAAGTTTAGGAAGCAGGAGGAATATACAGTGGAGTTATCTGCAGGTAGCACAATCCACACCTGTATGTCTCCGTGAAACCTAATTCATTCCTACCTGAAATGACCCAGTAGAAAATTGTAACTTACTGCACTTCCAATTATTAGACTTCAGTGAGAAATTCCGATAGCTAGGGCTTGACTCTTGCAGTTTCTGGTCGCCGAGGATACAGTTTGTTGCTTATTTTCCAGAATAGCATATGATTCTGAGGCATAAAGCTCCAATTAATTCTCCAAAATAACCCATGATGATGTACCGCCTGGCATTATCAACTTCTGTTTTTCCTGCAGGAGCCAAATACATAAAGCTCTTAAAATGCCCCAGGCAATCAAAATGCCACTTTGGAATATTTCCTTCCTTGTTTTTCCCCTCATTATTTTTTTTTATAATGAGGATAATGAGATGAAGAAAGAGAAAGAATATAATTCTGACAGTTGGGTGATATAATAGAAACCTCTTTGATTTTTAAAAATATTTTGAAGTTGTGGTTCATGTACAGAATGAGTATTTGGCAATATTTAGAAGGGGAAGTCTCTGATATTATTTATCTGAGGTCAATGACAACTCTAGGCTCTACCCATAGCATGTGGTGACCAAACGTTTTGCCCATTAGTTGATTTCCACATGTAGGTTCTACTTGACAGCACAGTTGTCATAACTGGCTAGCTCTAGAATTTTAAAGAGCAAACAGTTGTTCCTTTTGTCAATGAATGCTTCGCAAGCACTTCTGAAATGCATGGTGTTGGAGCAGTTACATGTGCAGGAATCACATGGGCTCAACATTATCAGATGTGGAGACTCTTTAGGGATATAAATATTCTTAAAACCATTAAAAGGCACCTTTACTGGAGACAAAAGAGCAAACAAAAATCAATCACTGTGTAACAAGCTCCACAATCTAATCTATGGGACGCAGAATAAGGCATGATTGTATGAGTCCTCTGGCTTTGTCAGTGATACCGGATACTTGAGTTTGCCCACTTGTCTCAGGGGTAATATTCATGACTGCACAACCACAAGCCAATTTAGTAAATAGTAAATGTATATGAGTGAGGGAGAAGGATATCTGCAGGTACATGCATGACATAGCACACACTCACACATTTATTAAAAACTGGTTTTTATCCCTCTAGATCAGATTGCTAAAGTCTCATAAGATTGGGAAACCACTCAAGCTTATTGCAAGAACATGGAGGTAGAGGCAAAATATTTGACAATTATCTGCCACTTTAATCTCCAAAATTCAAGTCTGAAGAAAATGCCGAGAAATTCATGGTTGTGGTGTTAACCTTGGGAGGAATGGTCCTCATGCCTAGATGCCCTTGGCTCCTGTGACAAGCACATGCCATGTGCCAGGGTATGATGTGGGTCATGTAAATGCATTATATTTATCACTCTACCCCGTCCCCAATATAATTATCTATAGTTGATTGAAGGCTCACAGGCAAGCAAAAAATTCTTGACATGCACATGCACATGGCATGTGCCAGGAGATGATTTGAGTAATTTAACATGTGTGACATCATTTACTCTACCCCGCCCACAGTATAGCTAGCTAAGTCTCAGAGACAGGTGGCAAGTTTGTGATGGCAGAGACAAGGAAATCTAACATCAAGTCCAGAGCTATTGAAACATACTTCCATTGTTCTACTGGATCTAAAAGAACCAGTATAAATTTCACCTCCGCTGACACCATTTTTTGCTCTCTCTTATCCATACCACATTATTTTCCTTATATAATCATTTAGATTTGAATCAGTATTTGTCAGGTATTAAAATGTGTACCCCTCAAATATTTACCAACTTTGGGAACAGATTGCAATAATCTGTGATATGCCCTACACACACACACACACACACACACACACACACGGGAAGAATTAAAAAAAAGTGGGCAAAGGGCGACGGTGACTAGTGTAGGATATAAAAATAGTAGTTTATAATTTATCAAGACTTCAAGGCTACAAGGATGGAGGAAGGAGGGAAAAAAGAAGGGGTAATACCAACAGTTCAAAAAGAAAGAGAATGTTTCAAAAATGCTGGTGGCAACCTATTTATAAATGTGCTTCATACAATTAATGCATGGGTTGTCATATGAGCTGGAAGAGCCCCCTTCCTCTCCCTACCCCATCACTATCACAATGTGTATTCTACCTTACAAATCCTGCTAGTTCAGGGCATGTACATGGGTACTGATAAGATCTGGAAACACAGGGACTTCTGGACAGATAACCCCCTCAGGACCAATATTGAGAGTAGCCAAACAAGAGGGGAAAGGGAAGGAGAAAAGGGAAACCGATCACAAGGATCTACATATAACCCCTCCCAGGAGAACAGACAACAGGAAAGTGGACTAAGGGAAACATTGTTCCATATGAGACATAGAACAATAATGAAATTTATAAATTATCAAGGATTTGTGAGGAAGGGAGGGTGGGAAAGGGAGAAAACACAAAGAGGAACTGATACCAAGGGCTCTGTTGATTGATGATGAAAACAAGTGTACAAATGTGCTTCACACAATGTATGTATGGATTGGGATTGGAGCGTTTGAGCCCCCAATAAAATGAATAAAATAAAAAGGCAGTTAAAATAGATGAATTGAAGAGCTCTTTCTGCCCAAACTCCAGTCTCCCTCACCTCTTTTCAAAATCCCTCATTAATTACCACAAATTTAATATACATTCTTCTGGCTATTGCTTAAATTCCTTTATGTCATGTAGGATTAAAAGTGTAGGATTTGTGTGTAGGATTAAAAGTGTAAAAAATTACCTTATAATTTATGTATTATGCAATCTGATTCCTCCTCACTGTTATGTTATTGAGATGTACCTCTATTACTATATAATTTCAGTATATTCCATTTAAATGATAGTATCTTATCAAATAATATTGACTAATTCTATTTCTTTAAGGATACCTATTTAAGTGGTTTTCAATTCTTGGTTACATAAAACATTATTGCACACATTCACTTATTCTCAAGTGTGAAAATTTTTCTAGAATATATTCCAAAAATTGAATTGTTGGGATGCAGGATATAGTGTTTTTGTTTAGTATTCATGAATTAAATAATCAGCCCAGCCTGTGAGGATTCTCGTGAGATTCTATTGAAGTCTATAGTCAGCCTTAATATATTTTGGAGTAAAATTCTTCCAAGGGTCAGTTTCACAGAGCAGGGTGAGAGTTATTTGTACATCACTTGCTTAAGAACCAGACATGCTATAACTCGCAGAATTTACTCACCAACTTCATTGGTTAACAACTGAGCTTTTGAATGCAAGGAACTTAAACGGGTGCCCCTTCATTTAGATGAGCTCAAAGTATTAAAATGAGACAACTTCCCTACTTTTATTCCATTTTATCCAGGGGGATTAAACCCTTCTTGCACAGCTGGTTAGTGCAAATTGCTAGGTTGGTAGTTTAAATACCGAGTCCCTTTTAAGGTGAAAGAGATGTGCAGCTGCTGTGGAGATTGACTCTTTGAAATCCTGTAGGGTGGCCATGTGGATGGTCTGGTTTGGTTTCAAGTGAGTGAAAGTAAAAGGGGGTTGCAAACAAGTCCTTCAGGTCCCACCCTCAGGTGAGAATTTAGAGTCCAACCAAAGTGAATTGTTACCTACATTCTTATTAAAATACAGATTCAATATAATGAAGGGGAAGGAATCAGAGGGGAAGGGATAGGTTTTAAGCCTTTTGATGACACAAAAGCGGCAC
>PVJH01018722.1:0-44471 GCA_004026705.1 Nesogale talazaci
GGAGGCACTGCATTCGCCTTCATGTTCTCACGGGATGCTGGTTCCCTTTGTTCTATGTCTGCATAGCACCTGCTCATGTCTTTTTTCTGATGTAATACGATTCAGGGGACAGAGCAGAACTTGAGGTCACAAAGCCAACTGTTCCTGAGGCCACTCTGTCTGACGGAGCCTCTGTCTGGGGACACATGACATGAGGACTGCCCAGCGACTCCCACCAGGGGCAAAAGAGGCATCAGGAGGGGCCACCAGAAATGCAGAACCCACCCTCGAGACTCAGGATCGACCCTCGGATGGAGCAGCTCCTTGAGAAAGCGAGTCATGAACCTGATGGTGTGGGACGGATGGTGGGGCACGTGCGAGGATTGGAAAGGCACAAGCCTCTCCGGGAGGTGCTTCCTGTGACAGCCACTCTCATGGACCTGCCAGAGAAGCCGGGCCACACGCTGAATGTGCAAGGCATGTGGGGAAGGGCTTCATGAGAGACTCCTTCTGACCCAGCCTAGGCAGACTCACCCTGGATCACAGCCCTGCGAGTGTGCAGGGCGTGGGAAAGGTTTTAGCAAGATCACAAACCTTCCGCACCACACCATCGGCATCAGGAGCAAGGCTACAAGTGCGCAGCGTGTGGGAAGGCCTTCACCTTCAAGCCATACCCCGCACACCATCGGAGATGGTGCTTCACCATCGGAGCTTCACCCTGGAGATAAGCTCTCTGGGTGCCTGGCCTCCAACCGCAGTCGTCTCCCACTGAGAAAGGGCACTCTGCACGTGCCAAGTGTGCGGAGTTCGTCAGTCGGCCCCAACTCGAACAGCACCAGAGGGTTCATACAGCCCTGTGAGTGCGCAACGGGTGGGAAGGCTTCCAGCAACAGGTCAACTTGGGCCCGGCACCAGCACATTCACACGATCAGAAGCCTTAGGAGATCGGGGAAGGTGGGAAGGCTCGAGCCTCAGGTCCCACCTGACACGGCACCAGCCAATTCACACCCAGGAGAAGCCCTACGAGTGCAGGGGAGGTGGAAGGGCCTTCAAACGTGTCAGGCATAAGCAGAGTCACCCAGGAGAAGATCCTTGCAAGTGCAAGGTGTGGGGGAAATCCTTTTGTGATCAGCCATCCTTCACGCGCCGTTCCACGAACCACCCAGGAGAGAAGCCCTGTGAGAATGGGAAGACCTTCAAGCACAGGCCAGACCTCACTCGGCACTGAAAGCTTCCTACTGGCAGCAGCCCTGCTGGGATGACAGATGGGAAAGAACTTTCCTGAGTGAGCCAACCTCGGCCACAATCCCAGGGCTTCTACTGGGGATGAGTTTTTCAAAGGTCACCCCTGAGGAAAATCTTAGACCAGAGGGAAAATCTGATTCATCCGCTGCTCATTCCTACCGAAGGGGAAGCCTCCAAGTACCATCCCATGAGGAAGCGCTGGCACAGATCCGCCGTGTCCTCGTGAGCCGGATTCCACACGCACCCACCTGCAGTCTCTCTGCCTGGGGAGAACTCATCTGCAAGAGACCCCGCGGCCCCCGTGCACTGAGCCATATCTGGAGCCACATCATCTCAGGTGACTCTGCACTGCTTCGCCCTCTCAGGAATATCCAGCCGAGAATGAAGAGACCGAGGAGACCGAGAAAAGAAGCAGAAACACAGCTTCCCCCCCAAGAAGTCCCAGCCAAGTGTATTACAGTTTGCTGTTGGGTCCCTATTTGTTCATAAGAAGACCTCTTGGTAACTGCCACGGCATGTATAATTTTCAAACAAAAATCAAAGCACCCCAGAATACAAGTGTGCAGCTACATAGGCAAATGCGCAGGGATGTAGGTATTAAATGAACTTCAGAGGGTTAAGGGCCAAGTCCTTGTTTCACAGTCACTGATCTTAAGTGGCAGTGCCGTTTATCCATTGTCAGTAGGTCTGAAACCATTGATGAAAGCCCTCTTCAGTCTACAGCACTGTCCTACCCTGAAGGTACATAGATTGGAGCTTAGGGCATATTTTTTAAGGACATAAGGATATGAATACAGGGCTGAGCCCCAGTGGTGTAGTAGTTGTGCATGGGACTGTGGTCCACTGGGATGGAGGTTCAATTCTGGCTCCCAGGAGCAAAGGCTGGGCCTCCTACTCCCACCACCTGAGGGCAGTGATGCCTTAAAAAAAAAAAAGGGTATGAATACAGATGGATATATATATCTTCCAGATGGATATATTTTAAGATATTAAATAGTTTCATGTAATTCCAGTTGCCAAATAGTCATACTTTTAAAAATCCCAATTTATTGTGTATGGTTTTTTTAATTTATTTCTTCTGTGGTGTATGACTAGTGGACCATGTCATCTTCTCAGGTGAGAAATCTTCATTCCCTTCTCTCACAGGCATTCCCCTGCCGGCTTAATCCTCTGTAGAGAAACGTCTCCAGGTCTACCCCACAGTTGTCTGGATTATAGTGAAAACAAAACTAACGACATAACAAAACTAATAAGAATGATCATGATAAGCTCCAAAACATGGAGAAGAAAACATTCATCATCTTTTAAAAGATTGTGTGGTTCCTTGCTTCAGGGTGAGTGGGTATACAAATGGAAAATCTAATTCTCAATCTTACACGCAAAGACTCTACAATAATGAAAGTAATCTGAAGACGAAAGTAGGAGATGTTGTACTTCCTAACTTGAAAATTTATTACACAGCTACAGTTACCAAAGATTTACATCATGCACTGGTGTAATGATAGACATATAGATGGGTGAAATAAAATTTGAAACCCCCAAATAATTCCAAACATAGGTACATAGTTGATATTTGAGAAGACATTCAAATATACAGAAACTAAATATGTTCATTTGCGTTTCCATGGGTGATGAGCTAGGTGGATTCACTCTAGATCAGTCAGTGCTTTCTTAATATCCACCCTTTTCTGAGGGGTGCTGGAATGATCTGTCTACAAAAACAGATACCTACACTTGACCCTAGGTTATGAATTATTGTACAAAAGTTTTTAATTGCTAGAAGTGCTAAATATTTTTTCCTAAAAAGTTGGCGATAAATTTGGAAACATGCTTTAGATAGTAAACACTTGCTAGTTTTGGTGATAGGAAAAGTAACACTGAGTAAAATATATCCAGCACAATAAGTAGGTGATGTTATTAAAATGTGCACAAGAAAAAAAGACCAAGCGGTAATTACCATAGCATATGTCATTTTCAAACAAAAGCAAAACACCAAAAAAATACATATGTGCAGGTACATATGTAAAAAAGTTGGGATGTGTGAAATGAGAATTGTGTGTATAGGGTATATGCATCTGAAACTGTAATATATACACACATATTATATGCTGAGGGGACAGAGTTGTAGATCCTGCTTAAATATAACCAAACACCTTATCAAATTGGATAAGGAAAACAGTTTCCTGGTTGGTCAAATGGCGCAGTATGTTGTACATCCTAATTTGGTTTAGTAGTGTCCAGCATCTTAAAAGCTTGTTAGTGGCCATCTCAGATATAACCTTTGACCACTTATCCTCGGAGAAAAGAAACATTCCGGCTACTACTACATAGGACTGATAGTTTATGTGAGCCACAAGGTCATGTGTCCTGAGACCATAAGAACTAAATGGTGTTTACCTACCTGTCATGCTAAATAAGGCCACAGTAGATGGATCCCCTGTACATATGGGGAAAATGTGCAGTCAAACTTCAGATTTCTTTTTAAAAAACTAGCTTATTGGAATGTTTGAGATAGGAGGACTTCCAAAGAATAGTGTCATGAGACTATAGTTCATGAGCCATGAACCCAAAGTAACCCTTGATGCAACCCTCTAGGCTAGTAACAGATTGGTACACAAAACGACATCACGTATAAGTACTGTGCTCCTTTTAAAAAGCTGCCTACATGAAACTATCTCTTAAGTTGACAGTAGGAGGGGGCAGGTAAACTCAGAATAACCAGAACAGAAAGAAGGTTGACTCATTTTGAAGAGGACAATTAATATCACTGGACAATTTCACAGGACTCAAATAACCAAATCTGCTTTGTAAATCTTTACCAGAACGAGATTTTAATAGGTAAGTCATAAGTACATGCATGTTAACATTACTAGCATTGATTTTGTTCCCTGCTGATGTTTAACCAGGGATAGTCACAATTACTCTAGTATATAGTTTGGGGAAAACCCAAATTTCAGAGTGAGGTCTGGTTCAGAGACCAGAGGTTAGGACTTCAATAGTTGATGGCCAAAGCATGCACCCCAGCCTTGGGAGTGCCATTGGCTTTGTGTCTGAAAAAGGGAGGGAGATGGGAAATATGGAAAAAGGATAACAAAGAATGAAGGAGGGAGCACACTGAGCTGGTGTAGTGGCTGGGCATGCGTGAAGGGAAATGGAGCAGAGGGGATAAAGTGGAGTGTGGGCAGGCAGGAGGGATTCCCGGCTGCTGCTGGCCGCTGGCAAAAAGGAGGTATCCTGTCAGCCTGTGTGTAAGTCAATTGGGTGGCTGCTGGGCAAGAAGAAACTAGGCTCGGTACATACAGCTGTCTGCGCACAAGGGAAGTCACCTTGATGGTAGCTTTGGAACTTTCACCTCTCAAGTGTGAAGATGAAAAGAGATGTCATGAGCTAGGCTTCAGGAGTGGGGTGCTGGGAGCGGAGTTTACCTTGCGTGATTGTATTGAACTGCAGAAGAAAACCTTTATTGTGGAAGCAGTGGGAGTCTGGGAAAAAGCTAGGTTCAGATGAGAGATGATAAAGGAAAACCAGACATGAAAAGGGTTTCCGCCAGAGTGTCTCTATGTTGGTGGGTTTGGATGTTAATTACTGTATTCTGGATCCCTGCAGCCCTTCCTTTAAGACTGTTCCAGAAACAACGAAGTCCCTAAGATCCGATGGTAATTTATAAGTGTCAGGATCCCTCTGGGGTGACTGTTAGGATTCTGAACAAAGGACTGGATTGGGTTGGGTTTTGTCTCCCATCACTTCATGCTGGGCTGATGCTTGCTGATTTCATTTGTCACCTGTCCTACACGCGTCTCTCCCAATATCAAGTGTGAATATCCGTTTACAAAACTCCAGAGTACGCCCCCGAGCCAGAGTCGTGTCGTTCATAAGCAAGTGCCTCCCCCCGTACTCCCTCTGGGATCTCATCAGAAGCTCACACTACCATGGGGTCTACTCCGACTCCTGTGACCCTTTTGAACAGGGCAGAACGCCGCCGTGGGGGGGGGGGGGGGGGGTTTCCATCCCAAATGGAGCACCCTGGAAACGAGTCCTGGGCTCCACGCCAGACCGCCCCTTTGCCTAGAAAACTACCGTCCGGGGCTGCTGCACTCCTCCGGAGCTTCACCCAGCGCCTCGCGCGCAAGGAGGCCACCAGGGCAAAGCCGGTAGGGAGGGTGGCCCCTGCGTACAGGTGGGTCTGCGCAAGGCTTCCCTGCCCTAAGCGAGAGGGTTCCGAGAGGAGAGAACCGGAGCGGGGAAGTCTCAGGCCCAGTTCCAAGCCGTGGTCTTCGCGGAGGCACCTGGGCAGTGTCCCCCGGAGCCTCGGTTTCCACGGGAGTCACAGAGGAACTGCGCACGCGGCTCTGGTCTGAGGCGAGTCTTTGTCCAGTCTGTGGGCGGGACGGGCGCAGTTGGGCGCCCCCTACCGGGCCGGTAGCGGAGAAACGACTACGTTTCTCAGAAGGCTGTGCGGCTGTGAACGCAGACGTTTGCCAAGCCGCCCGACGTTTGCGTATGGGCGGGACCGACGGTGGCTACGTCATTGAGAGGCGACGGCTGAGCTCCACGGAAGCGTCGGGAAGCGGAACGTTTCCCGTCGTAGCTGTCCAGCGCTCGGCTTCGCGGTGCCCTCCCTTCGGCGCCCTAGCGGGAGCCGTGACCCCCCCCTAACGGGGTGTCCCGTGAGCCCCTCGAGGGCCCGCCGGGGATCTGCTTCCGCCGCGCTCGCCCGCCGTTTCGGCAGCCCCCGTCGCGGCGCGCAGGGCCTGGACTTCTCACGCGGGGAGGCCGGTCCTCAGTGCGAGCCCGGCGAGCTCCCCCCGACCGCGGCCTGGGCGCCCGCGCACAAGTGCGGAGGAGGGTCTGGGAACCACCGTTTCTCCGCTAGGTAGGAGAGGGCCCCGGGCTGCCCCCCAGCCGAGGACCAGCCGTGGCGTCTCCGTAAGGATGTTCCTTCACGGCAGGTAGATAAATAAAGCTGGCTTGCTGGTGTCAGAGTTCCCAGGTTAACCAGCCGTCAAGCACTCGGCTGCTAGCCACGGGCGCCATGGGAGAAAGACCGGGTGATAGGTTCCCTGCAGTTCTACGCTTAAACTGAACTGCCACGAGTAGTGGCTTACTCGCGCATGGAGCCGCCAACAGCGAGGTCGCACGTGTGAATCCCTCGGCCGCACCGCGGGAGAGATGTGGCTTTCTGCTCGCGGAAAGATTTACAGCCTCAGGAACCCCTGTGCGTCGCCATGCGGAATTGACTTGATGGCAGTGAGTTGTTCCTGGTTTTGTTTTTGAAACTACAGAGGAGTGCAGCATTTCAGAGAGTTGATCAGCTAATCAGTTCACTTTATATGGAATCCATCCCCCAGCGTGACCAGGAAGTCCCTCCCCCCACAGCCGTGGTCAAACACTTGTCACCGTCAACCTTGTTCTTCGCTTGTTCACTGCTCCCCCTCCCCACCAACCTAACCATGGTAAGTTTTTGGTTGTCGTTGTTGTTTTTCACCTCCCAGTCTTGGCCATTTCAGTTCACTCTTGAGTATAGTGAAGGTATTGCTTGAAATCCAGGGTATTACTTGAAAACTTGGTGTCAAATGATACTAATAACAGCATGAGAACCCGCTTTCCTCAGGGCCATCAGCCTAAAGCTAATGACCTCCAGCTTTCAGCCTGTTTACCGCTTCTGACATCAGCAGCTCGCCCAGAACACTCTCTACTTCATTGCTATGTGGAGAATTTGTTACTAAGACTTGGCAAAACTCATAGATCACACCAGCAATTAAGTGGTTTATCAACAACCATGGTACAACTCAGAATCAGGGTAAACAGGCTTCAACGAGGAGGATCAGATACAAAGGACTTTTAAGCAAAGTCTGAAAGACCCCTCCCAGAGAAGACCAAATTTCTTCCTTCTATGCAGGACAGCACCCAGCCACTTTCAGTCCCATAAGCAAGATGAGCTAGATGGCCGCTTGTTTACCTTCATTGTTCTACTTTCTTAACTGCATTCCTAGTAACCTTTTTCTGCCATTACCAACTAACCCTGAGATAGGGTCCCTCTGGGACCTGTCCCCACCAGGTCTGCGGCAAGGCGCTTTTGGGCCCTCTCACCATCTTCAGCACGACTTCCCTTGACTTGTGTTGCAATGCTCTTAGAATGTCCCCTGCCTCTGCTTTCTGCCTCTGCCCTCTCATGTCTTCCTGCTTCTCTGTACTTTCTTTCTGTCTGCTCACTCCTCTCTATGGGGCCGGCTACCCAGGCGAGCAGATGCCTTGTCAGGGCCAATGTGTGCAGCTTCTCCAGGGCCCCAAACTGACAGATCTCGCCATTTCAGAGGGCTGCTGATAGTTCATTTGCATAGTCAGCTACATTGGTTTTGTTTGCATGTACTACCTTCATTTCCTTGGTTTATTAGTAGGTGTTCCCACGCATTGGTTTCTCCCAAGAATCAAGGCAAAAGACTAGATAAAGGAACTCATATTCAACTTACATAAAGACATACCTCCCCCTCCCCCTCACTTGTTTCACATGGTCAGCAATCCTAAAAGAGTCTATTTTTCACGTTAACATATGTCTTGCTGAAGAGAACTCGGATGCAAGGCAGGAGTGATGCTGACCCTGATGGTCAGCCCGGCCTTCATTCTCATTGGTTTGGCAGTTCCGGCCTGGTGTGCGTTAGCAATTACGCAGCTGCATCACCATCCTCCACCTTGCTTTCTGATGTGATCATCTCCCTGTAGATAGCCATCATGCTGCTTTGGGTAGAGGCAGCCTGGTGTTTACAATGTGATCACGGGACTCCCCAAGTGAATGTTGATGTGTAGCCTTTGCGCCTCCTCCTCCTCCTCAGCGTCTGGGGTGTGTTTTCCGGCATTTCAGGACTTCAAAGGGCTGGGCCCCCTCTGTACAGAATTTCCTCTCTGCCTGCTGTATTCTGATCCCCGGATGTAATGGAAGCCTCTTCCTGGCTGGCTCCCATTTTGCCCCCTTCCCACTAGCTTCTATGCCAGTGATTCTCAACTGAGATGATACTGACCCCACCCCGAAGTCACTCAACAATGTCTGCAGAGACTTAGCGCTAAAGAAAGGAAAACTAACGACAGGTCTGTTTAATATAATGATTCTCAACCTGTGTGTCACAACCCCTTTGGGAGTGAGAAAACCTTTTCACAGGAATGGCCCAATTCATAACAGTAGCAAAGTTAGTTATGAAGTAGCAATGAAAATAATTTGGTTGGGGGGGGGGGGTGGTCACCACAACATGAACTGTATGAAAGGGTTGTGGCATTGGGAAGGTTGAGAACCACTGGTTTGAAGGAAATGCAAAAAGCTTTATGCATGGGAAAGAGCGATTTGAGAATGGGAAAGCCTAGAAGCTTTTGGCAAAATGCTGCAAGGTGTTATGGAGGTTCAAATCCACATGTAAACGTGGTGTAGCTGGAGCAGTTTTGATTGGTTAACATTTACAGCGTTGCAGGTGGCAGGATGTGAGCTTTCTTGTTAGGCTAGCACTGGGTGACAGAATTTTCGTTGACCTCTTAAATGACATAGCTCTTGGCAACGAGGCATTTCAGCCTCTGTTAAACTGTGTGAGTGTAGCATAATGATGGGTGAGTCTGTTGAAGTGCAAAAGCAAGAGTTTGTTGAAGGAATTAGAATGGTTATGATTAAAACTTCTAACTATTCTAACGCTCAAGAGAAGAGAGGAACCTTTTTGTTAAAGAAACACTTTAATATCATGTTTATTTAACATTCCACTCACTGCCATCAAGTCGACTCTGACTCATACCCATCCTATATTGAGTTTGTGAGGCTGTAAGTTGTATGACAGCAGATTGTCTCATCTTACTTACATGGACGCCGGCTGGCAGTCCCGTGTTGACCGCACACTGTCACTGGGCTGCCTTACAGCCGCATATTTTACCAGAGATTCGGGGAGTTGGAAGAGAGGTTTGGAAACTGGCAATCACAGACGAGGAAGTAATGGCATGAGGGTATTTTCTTAGAATCAGCTTAGTTGTAAAAAGTCACGTTTCATACAGTGTTACACCTGTACAGAGTCTTTTTGTTTCCTTTTTTAATATTGGCAATTTTTAACCAAGTAGAATAGGGTGGGCAAAACTGCATTTTTCAGAAGTTACTTGTATTGAGGTAAAGGTACACTGGGAAACTTTTCTAGAAATGAGTCAGCAGTCTATGACGGAACAGTATAAAGTGACTTCAAACAAGGAAGGGTTTTCCCTACCCTCACGCTGTAAGTTTCCATCCTAGCAAGAGACTTGATTTTGTAATGTTCTTTTTTCTTTTTATTTGTTATCAAAATTCATATTGCATTTTCTACTGGTATCTTTTAGTGGCATCAGTTACGTTCTATTCGCCCATCATGAATACCTATTGTTAAGTTTTCTAGCACTCCAGAACTCACTGCTTCCTAAAGAAGGTTTGAATTGAACTTGGTCAACGTCTGCCAATTTAGCCTACCAAGAGGTGCCTCTGCCACTGACATAGTCTTGACATAGTCCTTGTGTCTTCACACCCACCTCTGTCAGTGGGTTTGACTGCGTCTAACTGAAGAATAGTTCATGTAGACTTCACTGTGAAGGCAACTCATTATTACCTAATCAGAAGCCCAGAGGTGGAGCTGACTTCCGGGTAGAGGGATGGCAACACACATCTCTGTTTCTTTCCCTCCTCCCCTTTGTCCAAATTCAGCAGGTTCCCTCACACAAGAGGGGGGATGCTCCAGAGAATGCCATTTGCAAGGTGAGGAGACCAGTGATTTTCAAACTTCTCTGGCATTGGAGTCTTCTGAGGAGTCTGAATCTACTCATTTCCAGAATTTCACTTCACATATGGTTTCGTATGGTACAGAGCTAGGCAGCCCTGGGTGATCCTAAGGCACAGGGAGATAGAGTCCACTGACTGAAATGAAGGAGAAGGAAGAAAGATGCCATTTCCCTTCTCTGAGATGCCCTGCCTCGGCCATGTCCAGGAAAGTCTGTTAATGTGCTCTCTCTGCCTTGTCAGGGTTAGTGTGTCTTAGCTCTGGGCCAGTACAACAACCCTTGATGTCCGTGATTTCATCGACATTCTGTGAGCTGACATGGTAAACTCCCCTTCTATTGCTTCCCAGGAGATTTTTTTTTTTGCCCTATTCTCTGTCACAAAACACTTAGGATTGGCTTATTCCAGGATAAAACCCACATAAAGTTGTATTTAATACATATGAAGTATGTATTGTATGTCTTCAATACATATGAAGTTGTAGTGAGTGTATTGTTTTGGGGTTTTTCATCACTGGTGTTTGGATATATTGAGTATGTTTTATTATTACACTTTTATTGCTTTTTCTCAAAGTTCTTTAATGTCTTCAAGTAACATGTTGCAATTAAAAAAAATGCTATAAGAGATTATCAGGAGCCTTGGCGGAGTGTGATTAGTTATTGAGCTGCTAACTGCAAGGTTTGCAGTTCAGAACGACCAGGGCTTCCTTGGGAGACAGGGTAGGGGTTCTGTTCCCACTATTGGAAACTCACAGGGGAAGTTCTGTGAGTCAGCAGTGACTCGGTGACGGGAGTTTGGGTTTTAGTTTAGTTGTTTGTTTGTTTGTTTGTTTGTTTGTTTTTTGTAGTAAGAGACTATTAGTAATGTTTCCTTATTTTGTGGATGGAGAAACAGATTCAGTAATATCCCCACGGTAGTACCTCTTTCTTCTTAATTTTATAAATTTTCTGTCCTTGTGCCAATTCAATGTTTGGTTACTTGTATTATTTCATTTCAAAGTAAGATTTGTATTCTGGATCAGTTTAACCAGATATTCAAATGACTTAGAACTAGACAGTCCCTGGTGGTTCTAATGCACAAATATGTTACCCTTTTCTCCAGCTAGATTATAGGTTCTTAAACTTATTTGGCCCACTGCCCCACTGTCTCCTCTTCATAAAAACAAAAACAGCTCAGATTCCACTCACCCCCAGTTAAAACTTTTGTACTAGAACCCATAATCCAGGATAAAGTATAGGTATTGGCTTTGAAGCCACCCTGGATTGTTCTCTCGGCCCCAGGGGGCGATATTGCACACTCTGTAAACACTGCTGTGGATAGTGTTTGTTTTGCTAGGCTTCACTTAGTTTGTTACTTATACTGGTTTAAAATTTTACCTACATTCTGTTCAGTTTTCCTGACTAGTCCTGGCCCAGGAGTACCTGTGGCCATTCTTAAAACCAGTCACTCTTAAAATCATTGTAATTATTTTGGGAGTCAGCTTCCCCATTCTCTTCACCACATGATGATTTTCTAAAGATTCTGCTTTTCTTTATTCTGTTTTCTAAAAATGCAGTGCTGACAATTCACCCCTCTCTGAGGGGGATATCTCATCTGGGAAGTCTCCTCCGATGGCTTCCTATCTTGCAGCCATAAGTCTTGCTAAAAGGAAACTTACCACACATGCTGTCATTGCCACTGTGCAACTTCAGAGGAGAGTCTCCCTGTCTGATACTGTTGCTCTTGAACTCTTCCCAGGTAGGAAAGAGGCAGGAGCTGGAAAGAATGTATATACATGAGGTTCATAGGTGTCACAACACAGCAGGTACTAAGGCTGTATTTCATTTTTATGTTTTAATTGAAGAGGTGGTTTGATTGGGTCTTGGTTAGCATTACTAATAGTCCCTTTTGTTTGTCTTTCAAGGGACAAAGCACAACTTGAGACTACGGAGCCAACCGCTCCTAAGCCAATCATATCTGAGGGACCATCAGTCTGGGAACAACTGACACAGGAAGCCTCCAGGGACGCCCAGGTGGGGCCACTGGAAATACAGGAACGACACACAGGCCCAGAGAGAGACCCTCAGAAGGAACAGCTCCCTGGAAAAATGAGCCTCGGCTCTGGTGACTTGGGGATAGGTGATGTTTGTTCAAGGATTCAGCAGGACCAAGTCTCTCCAGAACATACTCTTCATGATGGGGAGTCACAAGGACTAGCTAATCATGGTATGGCTCAGGATGAGAGAAATCCCTATCTTTGCAAGGAATGCGGGAAAGTGTTTAACACCAGACACCTGCTAACTCAACATGAGCAGATTCACTCTGGGGTGAAGCCCTTTGAGTGCACAGTGTGTGGGAAAACGTTTAGCAAGAGCACGACCCTCCTCCAACACCACATTATCCACACTGGGGAGAAGCCCTACGAGTGCACGGAGTGTGGGAAGGCCTTCAACCAAAGGGCACACCTGACCCAGCACCAGCGGATCCACACCGGGGAGAAGCCCTATGTGTGCAGTGACTGTGGAAGGGCCTTCACCCACCACTCCACTTTCGTCCTGCATAAGCGGAGCCACACGGGAGAAAAACCTTTTGAGTGCAAGGAGTGTGGAAAAGCCTTCCGTGACCGGCCGGGCTTCCTGCGCCATTACACCATCCACACCGGGGGGAAGCCCTACGAGTGCGCTGAGTGTGGGAAGGCCTTCAACCACAGGTTCCAAATTGTACGGCACCAGCGGATTCACTCTGAGAAGAAGCACTTTGAGTGCATCGAGTGTGGGAAGACCTTTAACTACAGGTCTTACCTGGCACAGCACCAGCGGATCCACACCGGGGAGAAGCCCTACAAGTGCGCTGAGTGTGGGAAGGCCTTCAACCAAAGGGCACACCTGACCCAGCACCAGCGGATCCACACCGGGGAGAAGCCCTATGAATGCGGTGACTGTGGAAGGACCTTTGCGCACCTCTCCACTTTTGTCCTGCACAAGAGGAGCCACACCGGGGAAAAGCCCTTTGCCTGCAAGGAGTGTGGGAAAGCCTTCCGCGATCGGCCAGCCTTGTTCCGACACTACAGCATCCACACTGGCGAGAAGCCTTACGAGTGCATTGAGTGTGGCAAGGCCTTCAACCGAAAGTCACACCTCACGCAGCACCAAAGGGTTCACACAGGGAGAAGCCACAACAGTGTGGCAGATGAAGGGAAACCTCTCAAGAGTGAGCAAACCTAAGTCAAAATGGGAGAATTTCTATTGGGACCAGACCCTTTAATTACAACCACTGAGGAAAATCTCTGGCCAGAGGACCCATTTCACTCAGGTTCTGTTAATTTGTGACAAAGGAAAAGTTCCCAAGCATTCTGTCACGCGCCATTTCCCTGAAGTGCGACTCATCTTAACCAGGAGAGAGACCCTGTGGACACTGTGCAGTGGGGGAAGGTCCAGCCAGGCCTTTGTCCAGGCACTCTGCATGTCTGTCTCAGGAACATGCAAACAAGAATGAGGGAGCAGAAGAATGTAGAAAAGAAATGGAAACACTAATTTCTCAAGTTCTCAGGCATGCCTATTGTAATTTGTCAACGATCCCTGCTTTGAGGCTACAGGGTTTCACCTCTTTACATATTCACTGCTCTCATGCCAGCGGTATTTATCAGTTGAAGGCAAGTCTGGAAATTTTGTTGAAATACTTTTTTGCTTTGCAACATTTTTGTACCCTTAGATACTTGTATCTTTATGATAAATATGAAGACTTAAGTTGTACAGTAGTTTTTATTTAAAGAAATAAAGATACACAAACAAATGGCCAGCTATAAAGGAAACAACAGTTTCGTCAAGTAGTTAAGTTGCCTAACATTCATGTTTTTCAAAATCCCAATATAATGGTGGGAGGTTTTGTCTCCTTTCTGTAGAAAGTGAGTGACAATGTAGCCCTTCCCAGATAATCATTCCTTCCCCCCCCCCCACCACACACACACAGATTTAAAAATGTTCTGTAGAAAAACTTCTCTAAGTCTATCTTTGACCGTTTATAGTGGTTGTTACAGCTAAATTAAGTTAAAGGGTCATGATAAACTTGTGGGGGAAAACATCCAGAAAGAGTCATATTTTACTTAATATCAAATATTAAGTGAAGACTAGCCTTCAACGTGAGTAGACAGAGAAATGGAAAATACAAATCCTCCATTTTACATGAAATGATAAAACTCAAAAACCAAGCACACTGCCTGCCATCCAGTTGATCCTGAGTCACAGCCACCCTCCAAATGGTTTTGGAGACTAAATCAGAGACAAGCAGCTTCTCCGTCTCAGATGTAGGAGTTGAGGGGCTTGAGCCTTGGGCTTTGCAGTCAGCGGCACAGTGCTAACCCGCATTTCACCAGGGCACCTTATGGAAAACGAGAGACCCCCCCAAATCCAAAGCACTTTTGAAAACAGTGGCAAAGGCATTTCACTTCAGATTTTAAAACACATTACACAGCTACAATAGCCAGCACTGGGTTAATGTCAGAGCCATAGACCAATGAAAAAGAAAACTCAGAAATAAATCCAAGCATCTCGAGTCAGTTGATGGTCAACAGGCAATTCAAATTCCTTTAATGGAGTGGAACTAGTATCTGGAGGAAATGGTTCTGACAATTTCCACGTGCAGAAAAAATGCAACAGCGCATACTGCACACAGTATGTGAAACGAAATTCAAAGTGGCTCAGGGATGTAAAGGTTAGACTTAAAAAGAAAAAGTCATTTGAAGAAAAGGTAGCAAGCTTTGGATTTTTTCCTCAATGATAGATGATCAAAAACAAATGCTCAAGGAAAAGACACGATTGATAACAGACTTCAAAATTCAGTACTTTGGTCAAAAGAGTCAAAAGAGCCTCCTTTGTTGGAAAGCGCCTTTTAGTCCAGGATAACCACAGCAGCTGTAATTGCCAAAGTATGTGGAAAATATATATGACTTAAGAACACAACGACAGCCCATTCACAAATGGGAGAGGGACAAAACATGCGCAGACACAGCACCAAAATGGATATCCAGATAGCCGACACGAAAAACAGCGGAGCACCAATAGCCATCAGTGAAATGCAAACGGAAAGTAAGAGCATATTAGTCCTGCTAATGTGGGTGACATTGGGGTGGGGGAGAAAATAGTCATAAGGCTAGTATGGAGAAATGAAGACCCTCATCCACTGCGTATGGGGATGCAAAATGGTATAACTTGGATCACTGTTTTGACTGGCACTCAAAACGCGAGAGAACGCTGATCAGTGACCCAGGAATGCCATTCCCGAGTGTACACTCGGGGGTGATCAAAATAACCCAAAACATGACACACACCTGTGTTGATCATAGCATTATTCCCAATGAGAAAATGCCCCATCAGCAGATGAAAAATAAAGTGTTTGTACATATAGTAGAAATATTTCTCTGCAATGAAAATTAATTCCCTCAAAATCTTAGAACATGGCTAAAGCTGGAGGACATTGAGTTAAATAAGCCAGTAACCCCCACCCCCACCCCAGCCCCAAATGTATGGACTCACATTTATGAAACATAATAAGTAGATATGGAGAAAGCACATTAATTGGTGGTTACTAGGTAGTTGCTAGGGGTGTGGGGTGGCATGAGGGAACTACCTCAGGCCCTTGTGACTTTTGGTAACGAGAAACTTCACAATGAATCAGTGCAGTGTACACAGCAGCATGAAAGACAGACAGTAAAATATGTATAAGATGAAAAGACCTGTGACCACGTCCATTTGGTGGGGAAAGAGGAGCTTTTCCAATAAATAGTGCTGGGGAAAAACTGGATTTCCACATGCAGAAAAACGAAACAGGATCTTTATCTTGCACCATACACAGAACTTCAAAATGGATTCAGAACTAAATTTACAAAATATATGATTGTCACATGAACAAGCAAGGACAACAAAGGCCTAGCTTTCAATAATATTTAATAGCACATACAGAAAAAGGCAAAATAAATGTGACTTCATAAAAATGGAACACTTAATCACCAGACTTAAACCAAAAGAGTAAAAAGAGAAGCTACCCATGGGGTCAATGTCTTCAGAAACCATCTTTATGACAATCCAATGAGCAATTTTGATATTAGACAACCCATTCAAAATGGACAAAAGAACAGACATTTCCCCAAGTGGATATTCACAAAGCCAACAAATGCATGAAAAGATGCTGGAAAGATGTTTGGCAACATTAGTCAGGAGATGCATATCAAAACCACAATAAGATATTTCCTTCTTATTAAGATGGTTAGAGTTAAAAAAAAATGAGTATGGGGAAATTGAAATCTTCAACTAGTGCTGATGGGAATGGAAGGTGATGTAGTCCTTGTGGTAAACATTACAGGTTCCTTCAAAAACTGGTGACCCAGAAATCTCACTTCTATGTTTATACCCCAAAGAATTGAAAGTGTAGACTTGTACACCATTATTAATTGCAGCACTATTCACAGTAGCCCAACCTAAATGTTTATCAAATGGTAGGTTAATAAAAGTACTTGTATACACTGGAACACTAGTCAGCCAGTAGGAGAAATGACATTTAAATACTACGGATGCAACTTAAATCCATTACATTGTCAAATAGGTCAGTCATAAGTGGACCAATATTGTGTGGCCCACTTATGGACCAAGAACAAGCAAATGTAGAGAAACCAAAGTTTATGATTGCTTACCAGGGCCTGGAGGGTGAGAGGAGGTGGGGAGTTTAAAAGTGATGGAAAAGTCACATTGGTGAAGGGCAGGGTTGTTCAATTGTAACTGCTATCAAGTTGTACACCTGCTATAACTTTAACTGGCACAGGTTGCATGTTTACAGTGACAAAGCGGCTGGTTCTGCTTATGTAGGTTCAAACACTGAGAATTTGGTTCCCTGGCTTGGAGGTTGTTTAGAAACCATGATTTCACTGGGACATTTCAGTTAATTGACCCATCATTGTATCGGGCGCATCTGTTCCACCAAATTGTGCGGTACTGAGGGTCTGAAAACGCGTAATTAGCCATCCAAGCACAAGAGCCAGCTTCGATACTTCTAGAACGAATGGGGAAAGTCCAGCCCCTGGGCTGTGTAAACCAAAAAGTTAAATTGTCACAGCACAGGCCACAATGTACTACAATACATATCCAAGTGCCTCGTGGCTGAGAAAGGCTTCCTCACCTCTGCTCTAGAACTGGGGAGGCGGACAGTGGAGGTGGCTGGAGAAACAGACCGTGACTCACTGCTTTCACTAGCGAAGGTAATATTTGAACCCTGATAGACTGCAGAGGGCAGATGGGGGCGGGTCATCAGTGGGGTTTTAGCTACCTTCACTGAATGTAAGATCCTGTGAATCTGGATCAGAAAGGATATACCAAACAATTTCAAATTTGCATGGACCCTAGATGTTCCAGAGTCCTGGAGAACGGATGAACCCCCAAATTGCCCTGAGTTAATTTTTAAAATCAAGCCAAAATACACCCTGAAGTTGTCTTACAAAGGAATACTTCACTAGTTTTAAAACCTGCCTGAGCACAATGCTCAATTGACAATGACAAGTTGACAATAACAACCTGAAAGATGAAAGGCTTTAGGAGGTTAGAAATAGTTAAGAAAAAGTGGGTGAGAATGGTTGCAAAACTTAGAGAATATTCAGTGTAACAATTGTAGAAATTATTGGATTGATGTGTGTTTGCTGTGTATGTGCTCAGCCACAAAAAAAATAAATTTAGAGGAAAAGGGTGACTTCTTGGTATCCACATAAGTCTGAAAAACAAAATTACATGTGAATTGCTAGATGTGTATATAGATGGGTACATATGTGACTGCATATATTCATGTATATACAAGGCACATGGTAGAGTTATGAGTACTTTTTAGACAAACCCAAAAACCTCATTGGGTTGTCTTTGCGGGGTGTGATGGGTGGGTTTAAAGGAGGTTAGTGCCATAGTCTTGTGGACCATTTCAGTCAATAAAATTGTGTACATTCTAGTGTGATAAGTAGCATTTGAGGTCTTAAAAGTTGTTGAGTAACCATCTAAGATAAAACTATTGGTCTTGAGCAAAAAAAAAAAGCAGGAAATCAAAGCTTCAAAAACTAGTATATATGACAAATAGTTTCTGTAAATCCACAGTCAGAAGACTGGCTTCATGTCTCCTTGCTGAAGTAAATGAACCCTGATAGACTGCAGAATGATTTGAAATAGAGCCTCTATTTCTTCCAAGAAAATGGGAAAATAACCAGACTTAGAAAAGGGGTTGAAAGGAATACTCCTATAAGTTATTATCCCAAGATACCCTTCAATTCTTGAACTACAATTAACCTGTAAAGTTACATTGTAGCTAAATGATAGGTTGACTGAATAGCACCCATATGTATTGTGCTGTTTTAAAAATTCAGCTACCAAATGATCTATATTTGAAAACTAAAATGAGAAAAGAAGGGAAGCCGAGAGACTAAAAATATAGCCAGAATGGAAATGAGATTGTTTATACATGCTGTGTGAAGGTAACTAATCTGGACAGTTTTGTAGAAATTGTTGAATGGGAACCTAAACTGTATAAACTGTCTTTGTGGAAAATACAATAAAGTACAGTATTTTAAAATATTTAAGGTGAAACAAAAACTAGAGGGATAAATGAGTGGACTGAGTGTGTGTCAAAATGAGTGGATTGAGTCCCCCGATGAGGTCTGCTGTTAGGGGATTTGGGGATTCCTTTGTTGTATAAAATCAGGGCCCTGGTGGTGGTAGTGTTTTCAGATTGGGCTGTGATCCTCATGGTCAATTCTGAAACCCTCAGCTATTCCCTGGGAGAAAAGACCGGGCTTCCACTCCTGCCCACAGTTACCAGCTCAGAAACGCACAGGGGCTCCCCATGAGACGGCATTACCTCTGTGGCCTGAGTTTTATGTAAAATCCTCCATGGCTCAGTTTAGAAACAAGGTCTTTATTACAGGATTAACCCAGCTGGGAGGACAGAAATGGAGCTAAGCAAGTACCTTTGCTTTTGTGTTTGAGAAGGTAAAATAGGAATCCGAACCAGGAAGGGATGAATAGAGCCGAGTAGGGAGTTGGTCCCCTGAAGAACTGAGGCGGATGGGGAGGGTCCGTGAAGTGGACATGGGCACTCTGGATGCCTGCCTTAGGCGAGGGTGCTGTCAGCTAGTGCCTAGCAATGGGAATTGGGTATCTGAAGGGCAAGAGGAGAAAATCTGATAATACCTGCCTCTCTCCAAAAGAAACTTAAGGTGGCTCTGTTTCTAGTCCTGAAGTGAGAAGGAAGCACTCTGGGGCTGGTATTTGGGGAAAGAAGGTTCAAATTGAGGAAAAGAAAAAAATAAGCCTTAGGAATTTATCTAGAATTTTCTCTTTCTGTGGATAGGTTTGATTTTTACATTTCTATATGCATGTAGTGCTTTAGTCCTTTGCTAGGATTCAAAACATCCAGAGCCATACAGTCCACAAAACAAAAAGCTCAACCCCCTGAGAGTTTTAAGGCTTCATCAAAGACTTACTTTCCCCGATAACTGATAGAATGCCGTGCATGATTGTCGGGGTTTGTCCCCAACCACATAACAAATGGGCTCATCAGGGGTTGATAACGTTTCCTTTATCCATATTCATATTCAGAGGGTGATCACAACCATTTTAAGAGACTAAAAGTGAAAGCTTCAGACTCTCCTGTTTGAGAGAAACTCTCAACTCTCAAGCCAGAAACTCTCCCAACTCTCACGTGTAGCTTCTACTTGGTGTAGTTCTCCCAGACTTCAGAGGAAGCAAGGGTGAGGACCAGGTGGTGGCCCCTTATGTTGTTAGTAGGGTCTCAGCGAGTCCGAACTGAGCGAAGGCACCTAACCACATCCAAGCAGCCAGCACTTGCCAAACCCAACCCAGCATCCCCCAGTCCCTGCAGATCCTAATCAACCGCGGTAGGGTTTTCAGTATGGTCCGTCCGTAGGGCACCCGACAGCATACATCTTCCTCCCCAGGAGTGGACTGGAGTCTTGAACTGCTAGTCTTGTAGTTAGTCCAACGCCTAACCAACCCATGGGATAACAACGGTTCCCATGGGGACAGGTCCATTTCCTGTTGCTCTTGGCGACATTACAGTGATGCCAGGTCAAAGCCGCTGGCCAGGCCGGCCCGTGTGCAGCGGGGCTCTGTGCAAGGCCTCTCTGGGAGGGGTGGGTGGGACAGAGAACCGAGTGGGAAAGTCTCTGGGCCACTGACTGAGGCAGCTGGGCAACGTCCTCTCGAGCTTCGCTTTCCGCTGAAGTCACGGCGCAACTTCGCAGGCCGGCCTGGCCTGAGGCGGGGCCCGGCCTCGTGCGCGTCACGCGGACCAGGCAGACGCAGAGTGGCGCCCCCTAGGGACAGGCGCGGGGAAACGACGACGTTACCAGAAGGCTTTGCTCCGAGACTCCGTGAGCCAATAAAGGCCCAACATCGCTTGGTGTTCACTCGTTCTCCATGCCCCTCCCCCTTCCCCTTTCCTGCCATGCCACTACCAACTCTGGATTTTATATGCAGAAAATCATGCAAGACACAACAGGAAGCAAGTGAAATAAAATTAACAGATAAAAAAATTAAAAATGGGTCAAAAGTGAGATCAAATGATAACTACATTTAACTACATTTCCCATAATCTACTTTACAGTGTTCTCAGATCAGGCTAGTCAGCCTTTCCACTGGTCACAGGGCATTCACTGGAGGCTTAATCCACGTGTGGACCCTGCAAATGGATTTTGGGCTTCCACTGTTAGCCATCTGCAAACCAGGGGCTCACCATTTAATCTCTGAAATCAGTCCCACCTTCAGATTTGGGTTTTATTACTTACAAGCACACAATGTGCTTCTCCCATTGGGATTAAATGCTTTTTTGGTTTTTATTTTATTTTATTTTGGGGGCATCACTGCCCTCTGGCGGGAGTAGGAGGTCCAGCCTTGCTCCTGGAGAGTTGCTGCTGGATTTGAACCACAGTCCCGCACACAACCACTATGCCACCAGGGCTCAGTCCTTAAATGCTTTTTTAATACAAGCCTTTAAGACCCCAGGTGCTGTTCTTTCTGATAGACAAGGACAGCAAAACTTTTTGACTTGCTCATACATCCATTGCCATCCAGTGTCAGCATTGGATAGTCGAGGACAGGGCTAAAAATATGTACTCAGCACCTTTGCTCCACACTACCTTTATGACTATGAAGGCATGAGCTGTGAGGGAGTTTCATATGTAACAAGTTACAGATGGAGACTAGCTGGAAAAATGAGTTTATATGTGTAATTTGGGGGCTTCAGAACTCATTATTTGGTCTTCCAATATTTCTTCCATTCTCTGCCTTTTCAGTGTTTAAATACAAATTTGAATTGAGTTAGCTGAAGGGTCACTGTTGAGGAGCTGTGAGTTGACGTAGAATGAGTTTGGGTTTCATTTGGTAAGGCTGTCCATAGCAATTGGCAGTTTTCTGTGCCACTCAAGATCTCATGAGTCTTTAAAAAAGAACACTAAAATTTTCAATACTGAAAGATAGTCTTTTCCCTCCAATTTTTAACCTCCCAATACAATTGTTTTGACCCCAATCAGTTTCCATGTATTCTCTCCTTTATTTTCTATGGGGCACAGGGAAGGTAGAATACCTGTGTCACTTTTCCAGTTGAGTTGTAATTCTTGCAGCGTTTCTCAGGCTTATTAATCCTTGCTAAACATGCCTTCCATAATGATCTAAGGATCAAATGAGTATTAAAACAACTCAAAGAATCGGGATGAACTCAGGGGAGAGAGGTGAATGGAGAAAGCTTATTTGCAACTTTTGAAAGACGTGAAAGTTTACTGTAAAGTGAAATGTTTGGAATTTCCACAGCGAATCCAGTATGCATCCTTGCACATATCTGTTAATTTCACAATTATTATCATTCACTCATTGATTACAGTATTTTGGTATTCTTTGTAGGTATATTCTCTTTTTTTTGAACTCTATGTTTAAGAAAATGACTTAAAAATAATCCTGGACCCACTTTGCTCCTCATGGTCTCACCTGGTGGTGCTGTGTTAGGCATTAGGCTGCTAACTGAAAAGTTCATGGTTCAAACCCACCAGCGGTTCCTCAGGAGAAAGAGGAGGCTGGTTGCTTCTGGGAAGGTTTGCAGTTTCAGAAGCCCTGTATGGGGTCACTGTGAGTTGGAACAGATTTGATGACAGGCATGAGCAGTCTTTGCCTAGGGGGACTAAGGGGAAGACCTCTGACCACTAAGTAGCCACATGGTTGACGGGCCCTAGAACCAATCTTGTAAGCTTTTCTCATTTACTCGTGTGCCTGTGTCCCACCTACAACAGGGATGAATTGCTTGGTAGTCTCTCTTAATTCTGTGTTTTCTTTATAGATTTGAAGTCCAATTTTAATTAAGCACCTTAATTAATAAGTGCATTTTTTTAATGGCAGTTTGGAAATAGAATCAAGCAATGTGACAATGTAAACGTGTGAGCCATAGACAGGGTTCTTTTCCCAGTGCCCGCTGTTCACAATTTTCCCTAAGATGCAGTTTCAGGCAGCCAAGAATTGTGGCTTCAAGGCTCCTGCAGTTGTCTTGCCACCCCTGGGCCTGCCTCAGACCAAAATAAGGCTTCCTGTTAACTCGGAGGCCACGGCAAGCGGGAGCCGTCACTTCCTGTCTTGCTGTGTGTTCAGTACCGGCAGTGGCATGGGGGCACGGGGGTGCTTGTGTGATGGCGAGCACAAAACACCACCACGAAGGCGACTGGCCAAAGGTCCAGCAAGCCTGTGTGTAAGTGTGTGTCTGCCTGTGGCGTGACCATCCCTCAGAGAGCAGGTCTGGCGCGGTAGCAAAACCTTCCTATAGGAAGTCTGGGAGGGAGAAGCACCAGGGAGCCAGGGCACCGCAGTCGGGAACAACGCACAGCACATTCAGTTCAGAGCTTCCTGTTCAGGGCGGCACACTAGTGTATCATTACACTCCCCTCCCAGGCGACTTTCCCATTCTTGACAATCACCCGTTTGATGAGAGTGTGTCTGAGAGCGTGGAGTCCATCCTCCGGCTGTGATTTTTTCCCCCCTATAGTCTATCAATGAACTGCATGAGCATGAATTCGTGCACCATGGTGGGCTTCCTGCCAATTACCTCGCTCACCTGGACGATCTATCATGGTTTTGTCTTTATTGTGTTTAAAACGAATATACTTCAATGTGTGATGGTCTTCCCCACCTCCCCAAAGAATAGTGCCTACTATCCAAAGGATGGGCAGTTCATCCCCACCCAGAAGTGCTGCAGAAGAGAGGCCTGGTGATCCACTGTTGAAAGGTCACAGCCCTGACAGCCCTTTGGAGTAGATCCACTCAGCCGACATCGGGTGACCGTGAGTTTAAATGGATGAAGAAGAAAAGCATTTAACCAGAAATGATTCAAAAGAGAAACATCACTGGTAGCCACTCTCAGCAAGCCTTGCAGACCGAGTTGAACTACCTCACAGCGTCTCACAGGCTGGACCTCGGTGATGCCACGGCTTGCTGCTGTGAAACCGCTGGTGGATTGGAGCTGCCGACTGAGCGCTTTAGCATAGCACCACCTAGCCCAACCAAATGCTGCCTCCTCAGAGATGCTGGCACATGGCGACCCTACAGGACAGGATAGAACTTTCCCTGGAAATTTCCCAGGCTGTTACACTTTATATAGGGCCGCTGAGTCCCAACTCAAAGATATACCTGACGACAACTTTCATGGAGTGGAAAGCCTGGTTTTTCTCTCTCAGAAAGGCTGATGGTTTGAACTACTGACCTCGAGGTTATCAGCCCAACGTGTAGCCACTGTGCCACCACCACCACCACCACCACCACCAATGTTCCTGAAAGCATTTTAAAAACTACCATCGAGTTGATTCTGGGTCATAGCAACCCCATAGGACACAGTATGACTGCCCCTGGGTTTCCAAGACTGCAGTTCTATGCAGAGTAGGAAACTTCACTTTCTCTGCAGGAGTCCCTCATTTCTAACTTGCCAGGAGCAACCCAACGCATGACCACAACACCATCCCACAGTTAAGGTCCACACATTCATTTTCCAGTTTGAATCACAGTCCACAAAAGTCCTCTCAAAAGGTTCAGGTGCGAAGAGAACGAAGTGATCACCAGCTGGAGGCCTTTTATTTTTATTCCCTCCCCTACCCCCCCCCGTCATTTTTTAAACAAGTTGCATGTGTAACATGCAATTCGGCGCAAGAATCACATCGAGAGTTGTAGAGTCACCACAATCCATTTTAGAACATTTTATGCACTCCGGTACTCATCATTATTAACTATCCATTTCCCCCAACCTTCCACCTGCTCAGAGACGTTTGTCCTTGGTGGCTATGGCAACCTTGGTGTGTCCTGTCTTTTATTTCCAAAAAAATCATTTCGTGGGGGGCTCTCGCTGCTCTTATAACAATCCATGCATCATTTGTATCAAGCACATTTGTACACATGTTGTACACATTTGTACACATCTTCATTTCCAAAATATTTTCTACTTGAGCCCTTGGTATAAGCTCCTCTTTCACCCTCCTTTTTAAAAAATAAATAAATAATCTTATTGGGGGCCACGCATCAGTTTTATCAAGCATATTTGTGCATATGTTGCATCATTATTTTCTAAACAGTCTGTTGAGTCTTTGGTAACAGTTCCTCTTTTTTCCCTTCCTGTCCCACCCCCCTGCATGATCCCTTGATACAAATTACTGTTTCCATATCTTACACCGACCACTGTCTCCCTTTCACCCTCGTTTCTGTTCATCCCCGGGGTTAGGGGTGGATGGTGTGTCCTCTTTAAAATGAGTTCTTCCCTTCAGGATGCTGACTTGCGCACACTCCACTGAAGGCTGCAGCCTGCCAAACCACTGTCTGCTAGCGAGGGAAGGGTGCTCGCTAAACGTCGGCCTGGATGCAGCTAACAAACTACATTACCCATAAGCCATCCTGGCGCAGGCAGCCAATGGCAGCCCAGAACAGGGGCGTTCCTGGCTGCTAGGACGGTACTTCCGCTGCCACCGTCGCAGACGTCATTCGCCTGCGCCGATCTGTCAGCCCCACGGTGGACCCGGTTCCCAAGCCCAGGTCTGAACTGAGCTGAGGAGTCCCCGAAGAGGGCAGGACCTTTGCCGCCAGCCGCGTCCAAGTCGGCGAGGGTCGCGGTGCCTGCCCTCGCGGCCGCCCGAGAGTGCAGCCGTTTCCCACGGTGCGGGGAGGGGTGGGGGGACCGGAGATCGCCGAGCAGCTGAGCAGCCCGCGGGATCCCATGGCGCCGCCGCCGCCGCGGCGGACGGACCGGGCTCAGGTGAGAGAGGGTCTCGTGTCCGCCCCCGCTCACGTGTGACGTGGTGCACGCAGCTCCCATCGCTCAGGCTGCTCCGCGGGAGAAAGGTGAGGCTGTCTGCACCTGCCAAGAGTGACATCCGACGACGTCCGCAGTTCTGCCCTGACCTGTAGGGTCGCTCTGAGTCGGGGTATCTGGGCCCCCGGAGGGCAGTGGCTCGCGGGGGTTGTTGTGGGAGAATTTCCAATAACCAGCGATCCGTGGGATGGACTCTGGAAGGGTACCCAAAGCGGAGGGACCAGTTTGTACAAATCCACCGTGGGATGGACTCTGGAAGGGTACCCAAAGCGGAGGGACCAGTTTGTACAAATCCATGGAGACGGGAACGCATGAGGGGTGTTTCGACAGCCTGCAGTCTTGGTTTCCGAGAACCTGAGGACAGGAGACAGGTAGACGTGGCAGCCCCAAGAGGTGTTCGAGGGCGGTGGGAACCACAGAAAAGGTTTGTAAAAGAAACAAGGTTTTCTGGTTCCCACAGTAACAAGCTGCCTCTGCCTGCAGAGTGCAGACCAGATTGGAATGGCTGAATTTTCTAAAGAAACAGAACTAGTTATATACACACACACACACATATATATATATATATATATATATACATACATACTTTGTATCGTGAAAAAGGGGGTCTGCAACTACCTGGAACCCCCTCAGTGATGCAACTGCCCGCTGATAAGGCAGGAAAGTGAAGAGAGAAGCAGGGAGATCACAGATTAGTGAAGAGTTGTGTGGACCCAGGGTTCCGCAGAAACATGACAGGGCACCACAGCACCCAGGGCTGGGCCACCTAGACAAGCGGGTGAATATCAAGAGTACTCAGTCCTCTTCAGCGCCTCTCATAAGAAGGCTGCGCGCGCGCACACGCGCGTGCACACACACACACACACACACAGGGCTATGATCTGATTGAGAGATTGGACTCCTCCCCTATCTCTGCACAGGTACATCATGTGGAAAAAATGTAACCATTACAGGTGGAGAGCCAGAACCGAGTCTGCTTGTGTACTGCAGGAATGCAGATGATAGTAGTAACCCAGGCCAGTGGGCCAGAGGGGCAGCTATGGAACTTAGCCAAGTGGGTGGATTTTGTATGTTGTTTTTCTGTTTTTGTTCTTAAGTAGACCCAACCAGCTTTTCTGATGAGAATTACTGTCCTTTGTCTTCACTTGATTCTGGGGACCCTGGTTGCAGAATTCAGGCCAGAGGTTTAAAGGGAGAGGTTCCCATTTCTGGAGACCAATGGGATGGAGACCAGAGGGTGTAATAGACCCAGGAAGGGGCATGTTTAGGTGCTTGGAGGTAAGGGTTGTTTGGGAATGTTCAAGGAACAGCAAAACAGAACTCACTGCCATCAAGTTAGTGATGACGCCTCGCACTCCTGTTGGACAGGGTAGCACTGCCCTACTGAGTTCCCAAGATTGTGGCTGTTTACAGGAATTGGAAGCCATGTCTTTCTCCCATGGAGCATCTGGTGGTTTCCAACTATTACCCTTGCAGATCGCAGCCCCGCTGGGACTGTCGCAGCAGCAGCAGCAGCAGGGCTTCTGCGTTCAAGGAACAGGATCTTATCCTCCTAGGAACAGAGAGTCAGGCAGGAACGTCCGCCGGAAGAGCTGAAGCTCTGTTTTGAGGGTGGTGAAAGCCAGGGCCAATATGGAGCAGAAGAGACAGCTGATCTGACTTGGCCTTCGGCTAGAGCCCACCGTGATAGGCCCCATGTGTACTGATGGTGACTGGAAGTGAAAGAACTGGTTGGTGTTCCCATCTGATGTGTAAGCTCATTAGCAGGATTTTCCGATTCGAGAGGTGAGCTAGAGGAAAGAGGGAGATGACGGGAGTGTCATCAACGGAGGCTGCTGATGGCGAAGAGCTGTTTTCAGGGGCTGCGTCAGGAGCTTGATTTTGAGATGTTCCAGAGACCCCTCAGTTGAGGCATCTAGCTGAGCAGATAGGTTTCGGGTTGTGGTCCATGTTGAGTAAGTTCAAAAGTGGAGTCAAATGGAGCCATGAATTACATTCAGGAGGGCTGTCAGGTCAGTAATCGCTGGGTGGTAAACACGTTGTACTTGGTAACTTAGCAACGAGTTTATGTGCAATCACAGTAACCTCAGAAGATCTCGCGGTAAACGTCTGCATGGTCATGTTTTGTTGGTACAGGCTGTTGGCTATGATTTATAGTGGCCCCTGTACACCACAGAGCAATAGCTGCCCAATCCTCTGCCAACAGTGGTGGCTGTGTTTGAACCCATTTGCCAGTCCATGCCCCTGAAAACGTATCTCTGTTCTGCTGACCCTCTACTTTAGCCAGCATGATACCCATGTCCAGGAATTGGTTCATCCTGATGACACTTCCAAAGTACATGAGATGAAGCATCTTACCAGCCTTGCTTCTAAGGAACATTCTGAATGTACATTTTCCAAAACATGTTTGTTCAGCTTTCTGTCAGCCTACAACCAGTGAAGAGCCTGTGCAATACAGGTCTTCCCTGACACACACAGGTCCGCCCTGACACACACAGGGCTGCCCTGACACACACAGGGTTTCCTTGACACACACTTGGTCACCATCAGTCAGAATCAGTTCAGCAGCACTGGTTCATCTTTGCTAGTAGGTGGGGCCAGTAGTGAACAAGGGAATAAGAAAGTGGAGACTGGATGTCTTGTTTGGGCACCTGTGTTGTGGGTTTTACAAGAACAGATGAGCACTGTGTTAGTCTGGGTCGACTAGAGAAGCAAATTCATACACATTCATATGTGTAAGAAAGCCCTCTTCAGACTCACAACACTGCAATGAAACTGCATGCAGGAAGACCCTAGGACAGTGGTTGGAAAGTCTTGTGGATCCAGTGGAGGTGGAATCATCTCTGTGCTGGCTGGGGTCTCCACATGGCTTCTTTAGCCCCGGGGTTCTATCATAGCTCCATGTGTCTTCTCAACAGGAATGTCTTGCAGGAAGTATGTGTCCTTCCTCCAGGGACACATATCTGCTTAGCGCCTCCAAAAGAGGTCATCAAACTGTGACCAATTGACAGGCTAAACTCCAGATTATGTAGCTGCCACAGCACTGCCTAGGTACCATATGTAGACTAGCATAGAAGATGCTATAGAGATATATATGTTAGGAGGAATGTGAATTAAACTCCTTAAAATCCTAGTACTGGAGGCTTACGGAACCTTGTTGGCACAGTGGCTCAGCATTTAACTGCTAACTGAAAGCTTGGCAATTTGACCTCATCAGTCACTCTGTAGGATCAGGTCAGATGAGGCCCGACTCCTGCATTTGGACTTAATAGAGTGGACAGGAGGTCGATGTGTGAATGGGTAGACCGAGAGCCCAGGGAGAGATGTTACCTGTGGGCTGAGTTGTCCCCGTCATCACAGGACACCACGACCTTCGAGGATGTGTTCGTGTACTTCTCCCGGGAGGAGTGGGGGCTCCTTGATGAGGCTCAGAGACTGCTGTACCGCGATGTAATGCTGGAGAACTTTGCCTTGGTGGCCTCATTGGGTAAGTTCCTGTTTTAATTACCTATTGCGAAGTGGTAAGTCACTGTAAAACTTAGCAGTGAAAAGCAACAGAAAACTTTTCCTTCTTTTTTCAAAGGGTTGGGAACCTGGTGACAGCTTACCTGGATGCTTTTGGCTCTGGGTTTCTCATAATTGCAGTCAAGCTGCTGAACACAGCTGTGGTCTCTGAAGGCCCATCTAGAGAGGAAGCCACGTGTATGCTTACTCACGTGATTGCATGCAAGATTCTGTGTCTTTTGGGTTGTGAACAGTAGTCCATAATTGGCCATTGACCTGAGGCCTTAGTTACTTGTCATGAGAGCATTCCCATAATATGCCATAATACGGAAGCTAGCTTTCCTTGGAAAAAGTCATCAAGAGAGCGTGTCCAGGATTGAAGCCACTTTTTTTGTATTCTTATCTCAAAAATGGCATTCCGTTTTGTTTGTCCTATTCTATCCCTAGAAATAGGGAGTCCAGGTGGGCAAGTGAATCAAGGGTTCACCTGCTAACTGAAAGGTCAGCATTTGGAACCTATTTGCTGCTTGCAGAACAAAGATGTGGCAGCCTGCTCCTGTAAAGACTGTGGGCCAGGAATCCCCTGGATGGGGAGAGGGGAAATTCTCCTCTCTAATGAAGAGTTGCTAACAGGTGGAATCAAGTTGATGACTATGGGATTTTTAGAAATGAGTTAGTCGGTTTACCTTACGATTGTTAGGAGGTTTACACAAAGGCAAGAATACCAGGAGATGTTGCTCATAGGGCATCAGAGGTTACCTCCCACTGGCCTGGAGGGAATTATTTGGGCCCAAGTGTGACTTTTTCTGACCATACAGAGAAGGAGACTCCACTCCATACCAGCTCAAGGCTGACTGCCTTAAGGCAGGGACCTGATAGTCCTCTATTCCTATTTTGCTTTATTTTGACACCACTCATCCCTTCCATGGGACTCTATTTCTCTGCCGGGTATGGTAATTCATTGGCATGACAACATAGAGAACACCATCACAATGATGAAGTTTGTTGAGGAAGTAAACAGGTTACACAATATTAAAGGGACCCATTCCTTTGTCCACAACACCTCTTCTTAGCCATGTTAGGCAGTTATGTTGTTCTGATATTTGGCCTCTCAGCCACATGGTCGTTTACCTCTGCTTTGTCCTGTGGGCCAGGAGCCGAGAAACTCACTACTCTGCCTCATGGTCGTGAGCCTGCTCCTACCCTCTCCTGAACCCAGTACTGTCACCTGTTGGCAATGCATTGCTTCTCTCAGCCCCCTCAGGAAGCTCCTCTCAGGTCCTCAGGATCACTCCTGCCATGGTGACTGTCCCCGCCATTCTCATCTGTCTGTTTCTCTGTGTGATTGACAGCTAATATATACAACTTCTTGTCACTTTCACTGCGTGACCCCTGCCCACCCCACCCCTATCCCAGCAGGGCCCCAAACTGACTGACTCTCTCTCAGCAGACGCCTCATTTGTACAGTAGGTTATGACTAGGGTCATTTGCATAATCCATCGACAATCTCTGCAAAGTACATACCCATCACAGGACAGGCTGCAGCTGAGAACCACGCAAAAAGTACCATACCAAGCTGTTTACAAATTAGCCAGGAAATGTAACATATTCTCTGAGGTAGAAAACAAAACTCATTGTCCTGAAGTAATTTTGATTCACAGTGACCATACGTAGGGTTTTGAAGACCAAATCTGTATGGCAGCAACCTTTCTCCCGCAGGGACTGGTGTGTTGAACCACTGAAGTTAGGGTTAGCAGCCAGCACACATTCACAGCACAACCAGGCAAAGGCAACTCCTCGGGGCTCAGTGGAAAGATCTGCCAGGCTCCTTTCCCAAAGATCCAAGGTAAAAGGCCACATGTAAGAGCCCATTTGACCACAACACTTGTCATTTCTCCTCTGTCTTCCAGCTCTTGACTGTATCCCCACTTCTTTCAACTTCTTGTTTCCCCCATCCTCTCTGTGCTCCGCAAAGCTGTTTAAGTTTCCCGTGTCATGCGGCGTGCACATAACCTTACTAGTCGGTGAACACCTGCTGTTCCCTTCCAGTCACGTTTTCCAGGGCCTGAACTCACACTTCTACACTGGGCTCGCCTGATAGCTGCAAGGAATTGGACTCTTTTCCCTCTCCGTTCTGTAGATCACCATTGTATCTTTACTCAATGTTTGGTTCCTTCACTCTGTGACCTCTAGAGGCCTAGCATTGACTTGTGATCACTGATTCTAATTCCCCGGTGCCACCAACAACCCCACAGACTAGATTGTAGTTAGTCACACACACTCTTGTGAGGAGCCTTCCACTCTGCACCCAAGGCAGTCTGTGCTCACCAGCTTGTTTCTGCTTTCAGGTTGTTGGCGTGATGCAGAGGAGGCCCTCTCTGAGCAGAATGTCTCTGGGGAAGGAGTGTCACAGGTCAGGAATGTACCCACCCAGGAAGCCCATCCCAGTGAGAACTGTGGGCCATGCTTAGAAGACGTTGTACAACTGGCTCAGCACCCGGGCTCAGTTCCCATGCGGAAAACGTACACCTCTGGGTCAAGTGGAAGAGACTTATTGGCTCCTGTAAACTTTGAGCAGCAGCAGCAGGGGCAACACAATATAGAGACGCCTTTTCGGAAGGATGATAGTCAAGCCTCATTTGAAAAGAGCTGTGCAGTCTACATTTCAAGGTGGCCTTTCATGTACAGGGAGGAAGTAGTACACTTCCTGGACAGCCCTGGTCTCTTCCAGGAACAGAGGGGGATGAATTTAGCCAAAAGGACTTCGTGCACAGAATCCTTCCCTCAAAGTTTACCTCTGGGGCAGCACCAAGATGCCCCTGCTGGACAGACCCTCTTCAAGTGTAGCAAGTATGGGGAAGCCTTTCTGAAGACCTTTGCTCTGCTCAACAACTGGATCACTCAGACTGAAAGACCCCTCAGATGCCTCACCTGTGGAAACGACTTCAAGGAGAAATCAGCTCTTATTAAACACAGAAAAACTCACAGTGGTGAAAAAGCCTATGTGTGTAAGGAGTGTGGAAAAGCCTTCACTCATCTCTCCCACCTCAGGACACACCAGAAGTGTCATACAGGAAAAAGGCACCACACATGCACCGAATGCGGCAAGGCCTTCAGCCGTAAAGACACCCTCGTTCAGCACCAGAGAGTTCACACTGGAGAAAGATCTTATGACTGCAGTGAATGTGGGAAGGCCTACAGCAGGAGCTCTCACCTCGTTCAGCACCAGAGAATCCACACGGGAGAACGACCTTACAAGTGTGATGAATGTGGGAAAGCCTTTAGCCGCAAAGACACGCTTGTTCAGCACCAGCGATTCCACACTGGAGAAAGGCCTTATGAGTGTAGTGAATGCGGGAAGTTCTTCAGCCAAAGTTCCCATCTCATTGAGCACTGGAGAATCCATACCGGGGCAAGGCCTTATGAGTGCATCGAATGCGGGAAGTTCTTTAGCCACAACTCCAGCCTCATTAAGCATCGGAGAGTCCACACAGGAGCGAGGGCTTATGTGTGCAACAAATGCGGGAAAGCCTTTAGCTGCAAAGACACCCTAGTCCAGCACCAAATAATCCACACCGGAATAAGGCCTTACGAGTGCCATGAATGTGGGAGAGCCTTTAGCCGCAAAGACACCCTTGTTCAGCACCAGAAGATCCACACTGGAGAAAGGCCTTACGAGTGCGGCGAATGTGGGAAATTCTTCAGCCATAGCTCCAACCTGATTGTCCACCGGCGAATTCACACTGGAGCGAAGCCTTATGAGTGTAGCGAATGTGGGAAATGCTTCAGCCACAACTCCAGCCTCATCCTACACCACAGAGTCCACACGGGAGCCAGGCCTTATGTCTGCGGCGAGTGTGGGAAAGCCTACATCAGTAGCTCTCACCTTGTCCAGCACAAGAAAGTCCACACGGGAGCCAGGCCTTATGAGTGCAGCGAATGTGGGAAATTCTTCAGCCGCAACTCCAGCCTTGTTTTACACCAGAGAGTCCACACTGGAGAAAAGCCGTATGTGTGTGGTGAGTGTGGGAAAGCCTACAGCAGAAGCTCCCATCTCGTTCGACACAAGAAAGCACACACTGGTGAAAGGCCTCATGAGTGCGGTGATTTTGGTGACCCTTTGGCTGTAGCTCTCTAACTTGTTTATACCAAAACATTCACACCAGAACGATTCTATGAGTGCATAAAGTATACTGTTTTGTTGCTCTGGTTTTCTGTTTTTATTAATTTGCCTTTTGTGAATTAGGTGGTGTACCCAGCCGATCATCCGTATTACTCTCTACAGTCCATACACGAATCCCCTTAGTGTGCCATTGCTTCTCACACTTCCTTCTTGTTCTCATTTCCATTCCTCCTCTTTCCCTAACTTTCTGGACTCTTCCTTGGGTAAATGCTGACCTTCGATCTTGAATGATCTTGAGCTCACTCAAGAGGGGAGGGAGTTCAGTGACACGAAGGACCATAGTCTTGGGGTCCCACCAGTCTGTCCAACCAGTCACACAGGTCTTTTATGACTTTGAGTTCTGTTCCACATCTTTCCTTTCATTCTTTCCAGGACCTTCTAATGCCATCCTTTTCAGAGCAGTTGATAGTGATAGCCAGAAAGCATCTCCTTCTTCTGGCCTAAGGGTTGTGGAGACTGATGTTTGTGTGTACATTAGTCCACTGGACTGATTGTTTACAAACTATCTGTAGATTTCCATCATCTTTCCGCTGGATGGAGAGAAACCAATATATACACTCTAGGTGGTTGCTAAGATCTCTTAAGGAGTTTTTATTCACCAAAATAGAATATATAATATTGTCTTTGTGGACTATATTATTCCAGGCAACCTTTGTGTCCCCTGAGACTATGGTTCTCCCAACCCCCTCAAGGTGTTTGGAGATATATATATATATATATATATATATATATATATATATATCTTTGCTTCTGTTAGCTCCACCACATTCAAGGATATGTCCTTATATAATTATCCTTTGTCAAATCTGTATACATATGTGGATAGACACTCACTCTCCTGTATCTGTTTAGCGTATTTGTCAATTTAAGCATCTACTTATAAACCACTACTACCACAAGACTGTGTACATAACAGTATTTGCCTTGATTGCCTCTAATTCTTGAAAACTTCTGTGTCTTCTGTCTCCATGATTTTTTCCAAACATCTGCATTGTTGTCTATTGGCTTTCCCTTCACCCAAATTAGCACTTGCCTACACTCCTGCCTTCCTCCTCCCATTTCCCCTAACCATCAAAGAATGTTTCATATGAAGACATTTTGATTTTTTTATAATAATTTTCTCATAATATTTGCCCTTTTGTGATCGACCAGTTTCACGCAGCATAATGTAACCCAGGTTCATCCATGTTTTGAAGTGTCTTGCAGGTTTATGGTTATTCGTTACTATTGTATAATATTCCATTGTGTGCATCCACCAAAGTTTATCAATTCTTCCATTGAAGGACATTTAGGTGATTTTTTTTTTTTTTTTGCTACCGTGAATAGGCTATCACCTTGTTCAGCCCAGTCAAACTTAGAGCACGAGTGCCCTTTGTGAGTGCCCTTTCCCATTCTGATGCTCACTCTTGGGACATTCCCATTGAATGCCATGTGCCTTGGAAGCTCTCGTGAGTTCCCTTCTGAGTTGCCCTGTGTCATTTTCCTAGGGCCTGCCAGTCACTGCCAGTGCCTGTGGTGGATGCCCTAGTCATCAGGGTCCCCTAGTGTGTGTCCGTCACCCCAAACATGATCAGGGGATCCATGCACACCTCAGTGTTCTCTTTCCTATTCTGGAGAGAATCATGATTACTTTGAGCACACCTGGTCATCATTTTCTCCAGCATTACTGGCTTCTGAGTGGACATGGCCTAACTTTGGCCAGCGGGCTTTGACTTGGGATCTACTCAATGCTTCCAGAGGAGGTGCCTCTTCATGGATGATGCTGGCTGTGCATGCGTGAGCTCTGATGGATTCACCCTGCTTCTGAGTCACCTAACTCTGTTACTGCCTTCCTCATGATGCTCTGGTTTGTACAAGGCCTTATTGTGTCATCCTTTTTCCGGGGGAGGGGTGGTGTTCTGTTTATAGTGTGAAGGGAGTTGAGAAGAGTTGGGTTTACCAGAATGAAAGGAAGAACATATTGCACTCCCTCCATCCCTGCCTCCAAGGTTTTGTGCCTAGCATGGGAAGAAAATGGCAGAGAACACGTTGGCTAAGTCTGACCTAACTTGCATGTTGCCCAGAAAGTGCCAGGTAGAACTGAAGAGTTCTATGTGACCTGGCTCTGAGGATTTTCTGTAAACCCAGAGGACATCCTGAGAGGGAGAAATTTCACAGCATCCTCCTGTGCTATTGAGAGCAGCATGAGTTGAACTCCTTGTTCCTAGGGACTGCCCCACATTCTCCAGTACTGCAGAGGAAGCGCTGTCTCTCAGACCCATACAGGAGACAGCCCATTGATGTTCAGAGTTCCACAGGCAGGTCCCACTGAACGTAAGAGATGTTGCATCTGGTGGGAATCAACTACTGCAGTGAAGCTGTGTATTGGAAAGGCTGCAAAAGAGAAGGGGTGTGTGCTTTAAAATCACATCTACAGGTGCCCATGTGACTGTGGATGGAAGGGATGGAGATGCATGGGGATTTTCAAGACCTGCAGACCCCTGCCTCCCGTGGAATGGCCATGGTCACACCCAGAGCTGATACTCATGGGTTCTAGAGACATGGAGTGTTGCAAGAGTGTTGAATCTTGTGGCCGTCACTACGTATTGCAGGCCTATGAGAAGACAGGGCCTTCAATGCAAGTTGTTTAGTCCAGGATTGGGTTTCTCTCAGTCAGTATTCCTCATGAATAAAATGAACAGAGTCTTCTTGCACTCTAGTTTCTGCCACCATGGAGACTTACCTCATCCATGGTGGAGGCAAAGTAGTTGGCAGACCCGATTTTCCAAGAAGCATGGTGGTGGTGGTGATGGGATGCCGTTGAGTTGACAACAACTCATAATGGTTCCAGCTTGTAATGTGACAAAGTAGAAATTGCCGTGGGATTTTGTAGGCTATTCCTTTAGGGAAGCATATCACCAGGTTTTTCTCCTCCAGAGCAGCTGGGTGGGTTTGAACTACCAGCTTTTGGGTTAGCAGCCAAGCACTTAAGCAGAGGCATGGTAGCTAATGAATTTTTATGTAGATCATTTTGCCATTAATAAATAGCCTTATTGAGGTATGAATCATACAATAAATCGTATAGTTAATTGTGAAGTTAGATATATTTTATCTTTTACCTGATATTACCACAATTAAAATAATGGACACTGAATACATGAAAAAGATGTTCCATGTCCCTTCCCACTCCCTTAATTCTTTCTAACCTCCCATCATGCAGTTAACAAGCAAATAATTGATTTACTTTATGTCACCATCCTTTTTTAATATACTATTTAAGTAGGGTCATGCAGTATGTATTTATATGGTGATGAGGCAGAGGGCTGGGATGTAGCTTTTTCCCATGAGGCTTAACTATTAGCACACAATGCATGTGTCAACAGTTCCTTTTTATTGCTGACTAGTATTTCATTGTTTAAATGTGCCATTTTTCAAACAGTCTGTTCAGCTATTGATGGACATTTGTGTTATTTTGGTTTCAGACTATCATGAATAAAGCTGCTGTAAGGAACTGTGTGCAAATTTTTATGTTCTTTTTCTCTCAGGTAAATACCTAGGAATGGGTATGAGGGGCCAAAAGATTGATGAATGTAATTCTAAGGAGCAACTGTTATGGACTGTACTCCAGAATTGTAACATTTTACATTCACAGCAACAGGGAGTAACCCAGTCACATCATGACCTCATTAACACCCAATACCCAGTCCCTTATGTTGATATAAAATGATATCCATATCATTTTATAGTCTAGATGTAAAAACAAAAAATCAAGTGCTTCAAGTCCACTCTGACTCACGGTGACTCAAGGCATATCAGAATATAACTGTGGTCCGTAAGAAATATGTTTTCCCGGCTAAGCCCGGGTGGCGTAAGTGGTTGAGTGCGGGACTGGGGCCCGCGGGCTTGGCAGTTCAAATCCAGCGACTTCTCTCAGGAGCAGCACTGGGTAGCTCCCACGGCCACCAAAGGGCTGTGATGCCCACCCCCTCCAAAAAAAAATGTGTTTTCCGATGGTCTTCAGTGACCCCTGTGAAAGGGCTCGCGACTCACAGCTTGAGAACCATAACCTAGGGGGTGTTTGTCTTTAATGGAGCATTGTACTCAAAGGTAATGTCCTTTATTTCCTGGGACAATCTATTCTTTTACTAAAAGCTGACCTCAGGAGTTAGTTTTGGTTCACGATTAAAGAGCATCTTCAGGATGAACGTCTCCGGGGTCTTCTAATTTCAAACAGTCAAAAACCTAAAAAAGTCTTAACTCCAAGAGAATGGCGCACATAATCGTGCAGGGCAGGCAAGTCCCAAATCAGGTAATAAGCTGAAGGCAGAACATGTGGTTGCAAGAAATCTCAAGCACTGAAGTCAAGCGAGGAAGGAAGTAGGGTCAAAATCGCGAGGTCCAAGCGACCATCTTTTTATACCATGGAGGCAGGCGCCCACCAACTTCCCGGAGCCCCCACAGCACACATGCTGCTATCCAGTCTCCCTCCACCTCACAGGGAGCAGCAGGGCATCATAGATCCGCCCCTGTGGGTTTCCTAGACTCTTGCTCCCGGAGAGCTGCTGCTGGATTCGAACCGCCAATGCTGTGGGCCGCAGTCCCGCACTCAACCCCTGCGCCACCAGGACTCAGCCTTGACTGACTCGCGATGAGAGCAGAAAGCCCCATCTGTTTCCCACACAGCGGCTAGTGCTTCCCAGCTGCCGACCTTGAGGCCAGCAGCCCTGCTGGGTGGGTGTCCACCTGCTTTCGTAACTCCGAAGACCATCTGAAGTAACGCCCGTGTCAATGTTCGTGCTGTATGTTCGGGCCAGGCCCCCACCAGGCAGCCCCTTGCACCCCTTTCCACCAGTCTCACAAAAGGAGATGAACACCCTGTTGGCCCCTGCTTCTGGCAGTTCACAGAGCTTCTCCACCGGGCCAGGTCACAGCGCTTCTCCCCCGCATTCTGGGAAGCAAGTGCTAGAAACGGTGATTTGCTAACCGGTCATCTCCAGACCTGAGACTTGCAAACGCAGTACCAGAAACCTCCCTTCCTTTTATCAGCTCCCATACCTTTAGCTCCTACTCTCTATATATCCCACTGCCCCAACACCAGGTGGGGCTTCTCTCGCCTAACATCGGGCAGCAGAACCCACTCGGGAGTTATTTGCCCTAATTAAAGCCTTTCTGTACTTTTCATTTCTGACTGGGCCGTGTCTCCTTACTGCACCCCCACCCTACCTCTCACTGTACAAACCTGAGGGTGCTCCTGTCAGGAAGCTCCAAGTCCTGCCTGCTCCTTGGAATTCCCCCCATCCCCCCGGCACCATTTTCCGCAACTCTTAGTGGGGTGCGACTCTGTGAGAACTACATTACCCAGAAGACATTACGGCCAGGCTTCAGAAGCAACAGATCAATGAGGGGCGTTTCCTTTTACCAGCTGTGAACAGTTCATCTTTGGTCATTCATAGTGACACTATAGTGCGAGGGACCAGCCCCCACAACCAACAGGGTCCTTGGAGTGATTGTGTAATAGTAGACAAAAAGTTTAGGGTTCTCACTTCATCCATGAAACCAGGTGAGAGAGGAGAGACAGAGAACGAACAAGCAAATGTATTTAATGATGTGTTTATATAGTCTCAAGACATGCAGACCATCATTAACTACACATGTAACAGGGTGGGCAGTATCTTAACCCTAGAAGTCCCTGAGCTCATTGGGATAGAAACCTAGTACTAGAATTGGGGGCAGGCAGACGGGAGTGGACTGCCCCTGGAAGAGGAAGAAGAAAATAAACATGTCTGCTTCTACCAATAAAGACTTTGGCTGTATCCTGACCAGATGTCCCACTTTTTAACAATTTAACAACATCCTGCGGCGTTTTAAAATTAAAATAAATATATTACAATACTATTTTTGCTTCCTATGAAAACTTGTTGCTCCATATAGACCAAATTTTTAATCAAGAAACCCTCCTCCCCCACCGCCTCCTTCTGGTCAGTGGTGTCCCGCTTAAAATCTGGTCACTTGAAACCTTAAGCTAGCACTATGATGAGAGGATGTTGTGGGGATGAATTTTAGACAGGACAATGTGACTGGGACTCATGTCAACTCACAAATGGGAAGGCCTCCTTCCACCCAGAATCTCAGGTAAACTAGGATGGTAAAACTACCCCTGGGGGTTTCTGAGACTCTTGAAGGGAGTAGAAAGCTTCGTCTGTGTCCTACAGAGCATACAGTAACATGTAGTGAGGTATTTAGGAAGCTCAAATGCACAGCGAGTAGGCAGCTGATTGCTAACAAAAGGATGATTCAACATCATCAGAAAGATGTGTCACTTTACACCTGGTAACAGTTACATTGTGGAAAAATCCCAGGGCTCTGTCTCTGAGCTGAAAATCAATTCAACGGCAAGATGTAAGTTTTCAATCTTTGTTGTTCTGTGTGTGCTTTTAAAAATTTTACTGTTGTGAGTAGATACATATGTTATTCTATGTTTCAACCCCGTCAAGCAGTATTGCACAGTTGCCACCACAGTCTCCAAACATTTTTCTTCCTCCCTGGACTCCTTGACATAGACTCCTTTTTACCACCCCCTCCCCACCCCCACTGTCACCCCACCTCCACCCCAAATCCCTGCTTCTACTTGCTGTGACAGTTGATTCATCAATCCTGGGTTTCGAATATTTGTTACTTCGAAGGAGAGAATTGAGCGGGTAGATCTGGGTTTTCTAAGCATGGTACATCAAGAAAGCTTTTGCCTTTGCCTGGTCCCAAGAAACAACAGCCAAACCCTTAGATGATCTTCTGCATCAGGGCGGGTCGCACTAGATAACTCATGCCAACAATGTAGTTGAGGGCCTGAGGCCTACTTGTTCGGTGTCATTGAGCTCCAACCCATGGGGACTCTCTGTAGAACACAGTGACTCTGCTCAGACCTGTGGCAGCCACCTAATCTGGTGTCAATTTGAGGATTGAGAGTGTAGGGGTGGAGTCTAGCCTGTCCATCTGGAGATAGTCAATGAGACCTCTGTGGGCATGGCCTTCTCCTCTGAGAATCCTGGGAACTCTGGTCCTTCCCTCTTGGAAGCAGGAGACACTCTCTCACTAGCTTGGAGACTCTGCTGACAAGGCTGACTTCCTGTGACATCCCTCGTGCCCTGAGTCAGATAAGCTACATTCATGCCACCAGACCTCTGAAGTCAGAGAAGTCACAGAGAAACCCCTGCCAGCGCTGTGATGCTCACAACGCCACTGAATTCAAAGACTTTCTCCTCGATGGCTTGTTCATTCTGCATTTGGCATCATTGCATGTTTTTCATGAGTCTTAAGAGCACTTTATAGATTGATATTGGACATATGGGCTAATATCAGACTTGTGGCCTTGGACTGGGCTGGGTTGGGATGTTTTCTTAATGGACATTTGCTCTTATATATAAAACTCTTAAACACATGTGAGTGTTTATGAATTTGGTTTTTTTTTGTCTACCTAGACTGACAGTCCTTATGGCTGGTACTGGTACCAATAGTATGCTACTAGTCTGACTTCTGGAGAGATTAAAAATTGAATAACTAATGTAAATCACACATTAAAACAAAACAAATGCCCCAAGTTAAAACAAAACAAATACAAGTAGAAAGAATGCCTCTACGACAAGACTTGTATGAACTGCTCTGGTTGCAAAGTGCTATCTGTATGACCCCAATGGAAGTGAACAACAGGAAGCCTGTACCCGAACACTGCTTTTTACTCTGTACCCGGGCCTTTTACTTTGCTGTGTGGCAGGGTCCACACAGCCCCCTCTCTTCAGCATTCTAGAAAGCAAGTCTGGCAAAAACAAGATGATTTGCCAACAGGACATTTCCTTACTGAAACCTGCAAATGGCAGCACAGAAGACCTCCCTCCCCCTTATTGGTCAATATGCTCTTGGCTCATACCCTATATATTTCCCACTGCCCCACCATGGCTCATATCCTATATATATTCCACTGCCCCACCATGGCTCATACCCTATGTATCCACCACCTTGCTGACAAGCTGCAACTTCCCAAACCTGACTTTCAGGTTGTAGAACCACCTGAGTTTCTCTTGCCTGAATAAAGCCTTTCTTTACTTTTGACCCTGACTAAGCTCTATCTCCTTTCTGCAGTGGCTCTGCCCCAACCTCTCACTAACCACAAGTTCACGGGACTTTCAGCCATCAGCCCATGGTCTTCCTGCATTCGGCATCATTGATTGTCACTGCATGAATATATGAAGGTTCACCTCTGGACTAGCATTGAACTTCTGGACTCGAGTCTGGGTTGTTAATAATGGCTTCTTGATAAAAAACTCTTTGGATAGAGGAATGACCCTGCATTTGTTTCTCTAGTCAACCCAGCCTAACGGGCCTGTCTGGTGCATCGATTTGTCTATTTGACTGTATTTTCACTCAGTTTTTCCTTTATACCATGTCTGAAGTCAGGCCCTAGAATTTGCATTTGCTATGTGCTCCCAAATGTGTTAGCAAGGACAGACACACCACACATGGGAGACTCTCCTAAGCAGAATTTTATTGGTCAACACTGTGGGAGACTAGAAATATGAATTCAGTGTTCCATGTGCAGGGCCAGGTTTGATGAGTTTGGGGTCAATGTCTCTGGTTCCTTTAAACCATGAGTTCCAGGTCTTCTAGATCTTAAACGAGTGTTTTTCAAAGTACAATTTCATTCTGTTTTCATATATGGTAGCAAAATAACATAACTGACACCAGTCACTGCTCAGTCATATTTCAGAAGCTAGGATTTACAACATCGTGAGATGACATAGAATGATAAAATGAAGGCTCATTACCCAATATGAGAATCACACCCTAGTCAACTTGGCTCACAGGGCAGTTGGACATCATTGAATTCTTAGGCCGATTCAGTGACTAGCATCAAGTAATGATGAGCAATTCAAGACCTTTCCCCGAAGAGGGAAGAATGTGTCATGCCAAGCACTGGAAAACATTTTCACCAACAAAATGTGCCCGAGTTTATTTTTTTTATTATTTTTATTTACAGTAGTCATTGTCTGTGGATAGAGTTCAGAACTTTTCTTCCACAGAGGCAGTGGTTGAGCGGGTAGGAGTTCTAGAAGTCTCTGCCAAAGCAGTTCATTCACAATCATTCTTCACTGATGGACTGAAATCCCTTTGCCTTTCTAAGCATCAGGTCAAAGGTGTCATTGTGCATGTAGAAGAAGATGTATCCATCTCGACACCTATCTTCTCGCACCTTCTCTTCTTGGATCGGAAAGACCCGCAGATCATCATACGTGAACCAGGCCTGCTCTGTGAAGTCATATAGGTCACTGACATAGTGCCCTGCCTTTGTGGAGCTCCCTAGATGGCTGATGACACTGACGAGCCTGTAGGCATGACGAGGCTGTCCCATTTCTCGCCTCCATTCCTCTTGGCTTCCACTCTGGGGACCACCATCTCTTGGCTTCCTTCGCTTTCCTCTTCGCTTTCTTGGCTTCTTGGCACCCTTGGCTTCTACTGTGGGCATCACCATTTCTAAGTGGTCCCTGCTTCCAGGGTTCTCCACAGGAGCCAATACTCTGGAGGAATTCAGCTTGTCCTCTTGCAGATGGAAGTCTGCCGATCTCATTGGTTTCTCCTCCAAGTGTTGCAGGGAGTCTGACTTGTTGGGGCTTTGAGGCAAAAGCTGGTGACAGTCTTGTGCATTGCCAAAATCTTGAGGAGGTGATTGCTGAAAGTCCTCATGGCGCCTCATCATGTCAGCAGGCTGGAGAATTTCACTTGCCCTCTGAGATCCATTGAACAAGTCGTTTTCTACATGTTTCTCAGAGCCATCCCGAGAGTTGGCAGCTCCAGAAATGATGTCTTGTGGAAGGTTCCAGTTTTGATGTTGCCCAGCATGTGCATGGCTGTACAAGGTGAGAGGCACTTTGATGTCTTCATTGCAATGGGGCAATAAGCTCAAATATTTGGGAATGCCAATGGCCTGCTTATCCTTCACCAGGTCCTCTGAAGCATTCAAGATGTAGCGTTTCAGGTGCATGATCAGGACCCTGGGCAGCCTTCTGACAGTGTGGATGGCAACAGAATAGCGATGCCTGCACCTCCCACACTTGTACTCCAGTCCCTCAGTACTGAAGAAGAAGTCCAGAGAATCTTGGAGAGACCACGTTCCCAGTTGCTCTTGGGGCAAGCTGACAGCGAGGTAATTGCTGAGTTCCGTCTTGCAAAGGACCTCACCACAGGCTTGACAGATGATGGAACACTGCAACTCCAACTCAAAATTGGCCCCCACAGGACAAGCAAAGTCACAGGGGGCAGCGTGAGCAGCCAGCACCTGAGGCCCTGAATGTCCATCAGCCGACTTGCTGACTGTCTGGCCAATGCTCTTGAGGTCTTCCATGTCCTCTTTCAGTCGATTCAAACAGTGGCCCAAGAACTCCTGAGCATCGTTCTGCTGGCGGCTGGAGTAGATGTCAGAAACCAGAGAGATGGACCGTTGGATATCGAGCAGCAACTCTGTCTTGGTCTGTGCATCACACTGATCCTTGAACACAAGCAGCTGGCTCAAGGACACGATAAAGGCACCTGAGGAAAACATCTCCCATGGGATTCCTTGGTGGATTAAGTCATCAGTAAATGATGGAACTGCAAACAACGACTGCAAAACGGCATTGATGTAACAGGTGTTTCCCATATTGGGGAAGCCTTGCCCCAACTGCTTTGGACACACCTTAAGCTGGGATTCCTTCCATGTAGGCTCATGGTGGCCATCACAATTTGGTTGTGATGGGGCTGCCAAAGGTCTTTCTGCAGCTGTTTTCCCAGGTGCAGATGCATTCTTATCTCGATGAAGGTTCCTCTGGGAGGTGGTGTTGAATGCGGGTGTCTGAGTTGACTTCGCTCCTCTTGACTTCTTCTTGCCTTTCCTTTGTCCTTGTGTTTGAGTGACACCGCATCTCTTTGGAGGACTCATGGTTTCTCGATGAAGACTATTCACCTCACCTTCAGGAAAAAGAAAATCACATATTCACATTTGTCCCAGATGTACAGTCTCTATCAGGTCCTCCCAGCACAAACAGAGAAAGTTCCAAACTGAGATCACAGCAACTCCCATGATGTTGGGAAGGGACTGGCTGTATCACAGAACAGTTGCCCAACCACATTCTGACAGAGAGGATGGGCGGGGTTGAAGGGATGTTGCTGCCCATGGAAATCTTCCAATTGCCCCCTCTGAGGTGTGCTGACAAGAAAGGAATCATAAGAGAAAATAGGCAATTCTGTTTTCTGCCTTCCACAGTGGAAGCGAGGTGGGAGCAGGTAGTCTGTGGATTCACAGGGAGGATGCAGCCATGAAAAGTCCTGACAAGGTCGAGGTTGATTGACTGAGGGCGCACGGGGCTGTGCTGGGCAAGCACTCCTCCCCGTGACTCAGCGTGGCAGGAGGGGGAGTGGTGATTCTATCAAAAAGTGAGGGGAAGG
>PVJH01018723.1:0-44473 GCA_004026705.1 Nesogale talazaci
ACCACCCCTGACCTCAAAATATGTGCTTGAAAAAAAAGAAAAGAAAAAGTTTGTTTTTCATAGCACACATACACATTCTCTTCTTTGAAGACATCCTAATAAGACTAAGTTGAGTTTATTACTGAAAGAACTTGTCTGCAGCCATCTAAGATCTGAAGCTTAAACATATTTGTTTAGAATAAACCTGTTCGTGTATGAACTAGAATCCTAGTTGTGATACTTTGTATGGTGTGTCTTACGAACTTGAGTTACCTGCATCCTCCATCCTGTCTTTTGCCCTCATTTATGTATTCATTCACTCATTTGTGTATCCATGTATTCATTTGCTCATTTATTTTCAGCTTTTCAACAAAGATGTATCAAGGACTTAGCCCAGTCCCTTTGTCCCTAGCATCTTCATTTCTCCCCACTCATTCACGTTGTCAGGAAGGCTACTCCAGCGTGTCCGTGGCCATGAACTCAGTTTTTGTCTTTTGTTCCTTGAAGAAGACCCACGACACTTCCCAGGTGAGGGTAGTGTCTCCATTTTCTAAAACCACCAGACAACATTTGAGAATGGATGTGAATGAGTGGGGTGGGGGAGCTGATTGGGTTGCAAAGATCACCTGATCAGCTAACCTCAGGAAGAGAGGGTTGTGAAGTGATCAATCATTCATAGTCAATAAGGTGTCAATCACAACTATTCAATAAAACAAAGTCAAGGTTCTAAATCTAAGTTCCTTGAGCTTTCTGATTGGTGAAAGAGAAAGGCATTCACTTCAGAGTTGGGTCGCTGAGGCTATGAGACTCGAGATTCTCACTCCGTGTCTCCTCTCTTGCCTTCTTCTGGTTTTAAAAATTGGTAGCTGTAAGTTTGGTAAGTTCTCTGTGAATTCTGGGAGTCAGAAGATGGTCACGTGCAGTCTTCTTGCCTTTTCATCATTTTAATCACTCTAGACGGGTCTCTTTCAACCCACTTTTTAAAAACTGAACTTTCAACCTCTGTGCATGGCTATCAAAAAAAGTAAAGTTCGGGCTGAGCCCCGGTGGCGTAGTGGTTGTGCGTGGAACTGCGGCCCACTCGGACAGAGGTTCAATTCCAGCAGTGGGGCTGGGCCTCCTACTCCCACCACCGGAGAGCAGTGATGCCCAAAAATAAAAATAAAAATAAATAAATAAATAAATAAAAGTAAATTTCTTTTAAAAGCACAAGAATAAAGGGGGGGAGAAGAGTCAAACAAAAATAGAACTCCAAGAGTGCAAATAATTTGCCTAAGGTCATATAATGAGCTGTGTTTGAAACAGGACTACAGAACCCCTGATCATTCCTGTTTATCCTCTTCCCAGCTGCACAAAGTATACAAAAGACTTGGAAACACCCAAGGAGTTACCAGCTTCTTTTCTTATGTTCTGATGGGCATTTGAACCTATTTTTTTAATAGGGGGGAATGTTTACAGATATTATAACAATCCATAAATCAATTACATTGAGTAATTTGTACATATGTTGCCATCATCTTTTTTATCATTTAAATAGTTTTTAATCATTTTTATCATCTTAGAGCTCATATCACAATCCACACATCCATCCATTGTGTCAAGCACTTTTGTACATATGTTGTTATCATTTTTTTTTTTAATATTTTCTTTCTACTTGAGGCCTTAGTATCAGCTTCTCATTTGCTTCTCTCCCTCATGAACCCTTGATAAATTGTTATTATTTCCATATCTTACATGCTTTCTCTCTTCACCCACTTTTCTGTTATTTGTCCTCCTGGGGGTGGGGTGGGGGCTGGAATCATTGTGATCGGTTCCCCCTTTCTCCCCCCACCCCCACCCTCTCCTTTCTCTCATGACATCACTATTCTCATTATTGGTCCTGAGGGGTTTTTTTCTCCTGGATTCACTCATATCTATAGCAGTGCACATGCTCTGGTCTAGCAGGATGTGTAAAGTAGAAATAGGGTGATGATGGGGGGGAGAGAGAAACATTAAAGAACTAGAGGAGCTCTCGTGCCTCCTTGCTTCCAAGATGACAAAGGCATAACAACAGGCGTACCAAGAAAGGCCGCAGCCCCTTCGCTGCACAAACTGCGCCCGAGTGCCCAAAGACAAGGCCAAGAAGAAGTCATAAGAAACAGAGCAGAGGCCGCGACCGTGGGAGACATTTCCAAAGCGAGAGTCTTCAATGCATACGTGCTTCCCACACTGCACGTGAAGCTGCACGACTGTGGGAGTGGTGCCATTGACAGCAAGGTAGTTAGGAATGGAAGTCCGCAAGGACCAAACCCCCCCCCCCACCTCGATTTAGACCTGCAGGTGCTGCCCCACGACCTCCTCCAAAGCCTATGTAAAGATTAGAAGCTGAAGAAATATAAGCCTAAAAGGAAATAAAATGGAAATTGTTCTTTGAAAGAACTAGAGGAAAGTTGTATGTTTCATCGGTGCTATACTGCACTCTGACTGGCTCGTCTCCTTCTTGTGATCCCTCTGTAAGGGGGTGTCCAATTGTCTACAGATGGGCTTGGTCTCCACTCTGCTCTCCCCTTACATCACCCTTTTTAAAACATCATCCTTCTATTTGAGCCTTTGATATAAGTGCCTCTTTTTTCCTTTCCTCCCCACCCAATCACCCTCATGAACCCCCAATAAATTATATATTTTTCATATTTTACACCATCCGCTGGGTCCCTTCACGCACATTTCTGTTGTCTCCCTTAGGAACCTTTATAAATTCATCATTGCTGTCAATTCCCCCTTCCTGCATTCCTCACCCATCTTCCCCATACCCTCACAGTATCTCTACTCCTGTTACTGTTGCTGAGGGACTTAGCTGTCCTGGATTCTATTCTATTCGTACATATTCCAGTCTAGCCAGATTTGTGAAGTAGGGCTTGGTTATGATGGTGGGGAGAGGAAGCGTCAAAGAAATAAAGGAGTGTTCTGGGTTTTGTTGGTGCCATATTGCACCCTAGGTGAATCGTACCTTCCATGTTACCCTTCTGTGAGGGATTGCTAGACCTAATTTTTTTTTTGGACAAAAATAGAAAATGGGAAAAAAAATTGAACATTGAAAACTATCTAGTATATGCTATTGAGGGAATAATCATAACATTCCATTGTGTTTCATTTACATGAGTTGTATGAGTTGTTAGGTGCTAGTTTAACAACCCCAAGCACAACAGAACATCCTCAAAATTGTTCTTAAATGTGAGGTCATTGTTGTGCTACCGTGTTCTTCCATCTTGTCCAGGTCCTCCTGCTTTCTCACTGCCCATCTACTATACCCAAGAGGGGTGGGCAGTCATCCTCAGGTCACACTATCATTATTACTACTTAAATGGTTTACAGTGCATATATTATTTAATGCATACTTCTGGAAAGGTATTTGATTAGGATGTGGGGGGAGAAAAGAATAAAGAAATGCCTCAAAATCAGAGCTCATCTCTAGGAGTCAGACGAACCTGAAACTGCGTTTTTTGAGTTGCCTGACTGGCCCTTGCTGATCTTTCTCAGATCTGTTTCATTATTGTAAACACAGCCCCGTCCTCTCATTTCTTAGTTATCCAGTGCTGCTATTACAGACGACCACAAGCTGATGGCTTTAGCAAACAGAAATTTATTTTCTTACAGTTTAGAAGGCTAGAATCTGAATTAAGGGCACCCACTTGAAGCTAAGCTCTTTTCTCCTTTCTATGGTGGTGGGCCCCACATTCCTTAGAGACTCTCAGGTAAGCTGCCATCAATCTTTCCCAGAGTGCAGAAGGTTCTCAGCTCGGGAACTATGAGCCCAATGTTCTGCTCCCAGCTCTTCTTTCTCAGTAATAGTGTGATCCCTTCCCACTTTGCTCCCTTCTCCATCCTTCTAACTCTTGTAAGAGAGAAGGTACAGCTCAAACAAAGGTATAACTTATATAAGGGGGAGATGATAAGAGTGTTACTTAAGCCATGTCCTCTTAGAAAGGTGTGACTTAAGATACAACCCACCTTGATCCAGACTCATGAACATACAGATATTAAGATTTCTAGTGTATCACAAAATAGAGAATAAGTATATCAGATCACCAAATGGAGAATAACCATACAAACTGGAAATCACAGCCTCATCAAGTGGAAACATATTTTTGGAGGACATAATTTACCCTATTAACCCTGGGCTCCAAGGTACACACTCCAAATAAAAGAAATCTTTTACTTTAGGATACACCACACCAGTTACCTGGTCTAACTTTTCACCAGACATGAAGCTTTTTACATCTGCTTTCTCAGTCCTTAGACAATCACTTCCTATCTGCAATACAGTGGGGTTCTCTTATAAATGACTTCTCTGCCCTGGGGTTTACAATTCTGCCAATAATTATTGGTTGAATTGCAGCCTTCCCTGTCACTGATATATTTTATGTATCTTTTAAGAAATGGTCAGTACATTATTCAAACAAAGTACATCAAAATATGCAATAAATATTAAATGACCTTGTAGGGATTGATCAGTTTGTGCTTGGATGGGAAGGCTGTGCCTTAAAAATGATATAAGGACTGGTTCTATAGAAGTTTTTGGGGGGTGGGGAGGGGAGAACTTCTCTACTACTAAGAAAAGTATAAGGGTTAGGGCAGGCAAAAAGCCTTTGGACCTGAAATCCCTGTGCCAAGAACAACCTCATACTCAAGTTGGAAGGGAAGTGAGGGGTGTAACACTGAATCAGGAAACTGACACTAGAGGGAGCCATGGGCTTGCTGGCCCATAGAGAGAGTTGAGTGACAGGTCAGGAGGCTTGCTGCAACCTTAACACTACCTGAGCAAGGTGGGGGCTGTGAGAGGCCTGGAGGCAGACTGTCAACTGACAAGACTGGAGAAGGATCTGCTAATGCACACTGTGTTGGCTGAAAGTTGACCTGACAGGGCTGAGCCCCGGTGGCCTAAGTGGTTGAGTGGGAACTGCAGCCCGCGGGCTTGGCGGTTCAAATCCAGAGGCGGCTGGATAGTGCCCACGACCACCAGAGGCAGTGATGCCCATAAAAAAACAAAACAAACAAAAAAACAAACGAAAGTTGACCTGATTAAAGAACTGCTTCTGTCTCCTGAGTAATATCCTATTATTTCAAGTTCATCTGAACCCCAAATTGTAGGCTATTACTACCTTAAAATGCAATCAGCATGCTCCTGGAGACAAGGATGAAAGGCTTGGTGTCACCTACTTTGGACATGTTGTCAGGAGAGACCAGTGCCTGAAGAAGGACATCATGCTTGGAAAAGGAGAGGGTCAGAGAAGAAGAGGAAGACTCTTGATGAGATGGAGTGACACAGTGGCTGCAACAATGGGCTCAAACATAAGAACCACTGTGAAGATGGTGGGAGAGTGGACAGTGTGTTCTTCCGCTGTACACAGGGTTGCTATGAGTCAGAATAAACTCAGGAGCACCAAACAGACTACCCTAAAAGAACGTCACGACTGTGAGTATGGTCTGTGTGCTGATTAGGGATTATAGCAACTATACATTCCTGGGTCAGGGTACTGGGTCAGGGTACGGGTACGGGCAGAGCCCAACCTATCATCTAGCCACAGTCGTACAACACCTCCTTTGGTGTGTGCTCTTTTGTATAAGACAGAGAGAGACCAAGCAGTGTCAAATCTTCTCTAGCACTTTGCCATCTACTAGAGCTGAATCTTCCTGGACCTCTTTGAATCCCTGCAGATCCCAGGAGCTGCTGGTGGTGACTACGGATGGTGGATTCATTCAGCTGACTTTGAATTCATTTACCTTTCCATTCACCAATCTGTGCCCACCACAACCTCTGCTTCACCATCCCACTTCCTATTTGTCAGCTTCCATGAGTCAGGAGAAGTCTAACTTGAACCTGACATGACTTCACCTATTTCTATAACTGTGGAAGTCATGTCTGGATATAAATCTCTTTCTCTATACCAACACATACAAGCATCATTGCTTTTGTTTCTCTAGACAACCCAACCTAACACAATCTGTGAGTTTTATGTGGTCGTGAGTTTTATGTGGTCATTGTAACAAATTCTGAAATGCAACAGAGAAGTAGAGAGTGTCATAGAGAAGACAATTAGTGTCAAAAAAGGCAAAAACATTGGCAAGTGGAGATATAGCTGACTTTCACCAATGCAGGAAGATTTATGGGAATCCTGATTCTTCTCCATCCTCCTGTATGCGGGGAGACCCAGAGGATACATTGCACCATCCATCCTTTAGCAAAACAAGGAAAATTGTTGCCCTAGTAAGTCCATTAGTCTTATGCGTAAGTACTATTGAACTACATCATAAGGTTTCTAAGGCTGTAGATCTCTATGGAAACATACTGCTATGACAATCCTCTTACAGAGCTGGTTGGTAGGTTCAAATTATCAATGACATTTCAGTTAATACTCATGCGCTCAACTGTGGCACTACCAGGGATGACTAATAATTGTTAGAAAGTGTGTTAGTATGCTTAATATGAAATGTCTCTCGCTATAAGCCAAACACATTGCCATTAAGTCAATTTCCACTCAAAGCAACTCAATAGGACAGAGTAGAACTGCTCCATGGGGTTTCTGATGCTGGAAATCTTTGTTGTGTTCTTGTTGGATTCTATCAAGTCAGTTCCAGCCATAGCAACCCTGCACATGACAGAATGAAACACTGCTCAGTGCTGCATCACACTTACAATGGAGTCTTTGTGTTGATCAATCTCTTTGAGAATCTTCCTTTCTTTCACTCCCCCTCTACTTTACCAACCAGGATATCCTTCTCCAAGGACTGGTCTCTCCTGACAAATTGACCAAGGTACAGGAGAAAAGAAGTCTCATCTTTGGGACCTCTAAGGAGCATACGCTGGCTGAACTTATTCCCCAAAAGATTTGTTTGCCCTTTTAGCAGTTCATGATACTTTCAATATTCCTCTCCAGCACCACAATTCAAACACATCAATTCTTCTCTGGTCTCCCTTATTTAATGTTCAACTTTCACATGCATATGAGGCTACTGAAAATGACATGGCTTGGGTCAACAAAGTCCCAAAGTAATATCCTTGCTTTTCAATACTCTAAAGAAGTCTTGTGCAGCAGACTGACCCAATGAGCATCATTTAATCTTTTGACTGCTGCTTCCATGAGTACTGGTTGTGGATGTAAGCAAGGTCTACTCCTTCAATTATGTCGTATCCTTCATAAAACTTCAATCTTTTTTATATTTAACATGATGCCCACTTATGAGAATTTTGATACTGACAAGAGCAGAAAAACTCATCTTTCTCCTAGAGTAACTGGTGTGTTCAAAGAAATAGCCTTACATTTATCAATCCAAAGTGGAACCTACCACACCATCATTACTTCTCGGGGGTGAAAAAAAGATTCCAATTTCTATCTGCCAACCCTTCTGTTTGCCAGTGATTGTGTCTGCACCCAATCTTCTCTTTTCCAATCCCAGTAAATAGCTTCAATTTCCACGTCATTCTGCACTGTCTTTGTTGTTCTCCTTTGGATTTGGTTTCTCTTTAAATGTGGGACATTAGAGAGCATTGCTTTAGCTGGCTAAACAAAACTATTATTCTATTACAAAGTATAGTAAACCACTTCTATCATGCAACTTGTGATCATATTAACTTTTCTTTTTTTTTTTTTTTAGCAGTCGCCCAATAGGTAGGGCTAGTCTTGCGTTTATTACTACCTGGAAGTCTTGGATTGCTATTAAAGAAGTTTGTTCCCTTACTGAACAAATTAAGATTTTTGAATCTAGATGCTAGTTTGATTTCTTTTTTCTTTTTAACAGTTTTATTAGCACTTCACCCACATGTCATACAATTGAATAGTTTCATCATATCACGAAGAGTTGTACAATTACCACCACACTCAATTCTAGAACATATTTGTGATAGTTAGATTTATTGTGCAACCTGACCAATAGGAACATGTGGGATTAATCGGGTTTCAATTTTATTGGAGGGAAAAGATAAATAGCTCTGCAAGCCCCACTTCGGTTTCTTTTGAGCTCTAGTGATCAGAGCATACTAGAGCATTTGAGATGCTGTTGATAGCTAAGTTTTTTTTTGTCTCAACCTGTGAAGTACATCACCTGTGGGCCAGGCCAGCCTGTGGATTATGTCACTAGAATTTGAGGTTACTTTGAGACCTGCTTCGCCACTAATAATTGTTAGTGGCTGCTGGCTGCTGGTGCACACTTGAGCTTGAGGCCAGTGGATTCTGTTGCTGGGCCTGCTTCGCTAAGTTCCCAAGGTATTGACTGTGGTGACCCATTCTGCTGCTTGTTGCCTGTGAGCAGACTCTGGTTGTCTTGCCTCCGGGAGGACTCTGCTGTCTGCTTCCTTGATGTTGGACCTGGCAGCCCACATGAGTTCCAGTGTATTAAGGACTTCCAGTGTATTAACAGAAGTGAGTTGAACTGAACTCTCTGTACTGCCCTGTGGACTAATTAGCTTCTACATTCCTTCTCGCTATATAAATATATATATATATATCTTCATATATTTACATATTTTAAAATCATAAGTGTCCTGATTTCATTCTCTGGAGAACTCTGCCTAATACAGTATCCTTTTTTAATATTAAATTTATATATTTATTTCAATTCAGTACATATATATCACAAAGGAAATTGAAATATAATTATTGAAAATGTGAAAATCAGGTCTGAGCCCCGGTGGCGTAGTGGTTGTGCGCGGGACTGCGGCCCACTGGGATGGAGGTTCAATTCCAGCAGTGGGGCTGGGCCTCCTATGCCCACCACCGGAGAGCAGTGATGCCCACAAAAAAAAAAAAAATATGAAGATCATAAATGTCTAAATGAGTTTGATATTTGATCTAGAAATTTTAGAATGCTTTTTTTTAATTCTAGGATACTTGGCCATTAGTGATAAATAACCAATTAGAGATAAATATGAGAATAAATCTAGATGAATGATTTTCTTGATCCATAAAGATAATATTTTCAGTTTCTTGAGGAAAATAAAGCTCTAAGAGTTACATTTAAGAGATTTCTCCCTGCCATATATTTGAAATGAATTTGTCACTAAAGACTCTAATTTCTAGTTTTACTTTCTCTCTCTTTCTTTTTTTATTCTTTTGGCCACTGAGACTAATATTTAGGTCTGAGAGATAAAGGATCTGCATGGATTTTTTTTTTCTCTTTGTTGGTTTGATTGTTTATTTGCTGGTTGGTTTGCTGCTGGTGTTACTCTAGTGGGTCATATGAGGGTTTGATTTTGTCATAAGATGACTGCCAAAGTAAACTTCAGTCATGCATATTCCATGAACAAGAAGATGAATTCTGGGCTCCTACTGAACTCTAGCCCCAACTCAGGAATAGTTAGTTTTGGTAACATGACCCTGTTCGATACTCGCCTTCATGAAATGATCACTGATCATCAGGGTATGACAGCAAAGTGTGGACACGAGAAGAAATGGTGCCTGGTTATCAATCAGAATAGTGTCCAGGGTCTTAAAGGCTTATATTCAAACAAGCAGCCATTTAAGTTAGGAATCAATGAAGCCCACATGGAAGAAGCACAACAGTCTGTTATCATGAGGTGCTGACAGGATCGGGCATCATGCATCAGAAGATCAAAACAAACAATCATATCCATGCAAACAATATAAGTGGAGACCCAAAGTCTATTTATAGACTATTGGACATCCCCTTACAGAAAGGTTGCAAGGAAGGGATGAGCCAATCAGGGTGCAGTATAGCACCACAGAACACAATATTCCTTTAGTTCTTTAATGCTTCCTCCCCACCCCACCCCACCCTTCACTCTCATGACCCCAGTTCTACCTTACAAATCCAGCTAGACCAGAGCATGTACACTGGTACAGATAAAAGCTCTTGACACATGGAATCCAGAGCAGATAAACCCCTCAGGAACAATAATGTGGGTAGTGATACCATGAGGATAGTGGGAAGGTGGGGAAGAAAGTGGAAAAAAGGTAAGCTTGTCGTAAGGATGGATATTTAACAGCCCCCACCCCACCCCAAAGGATAAACAACAGAAATGTGTGTGAAGGGAGACAGTGGATGGCGTAAGATATGAAAATAATAAGAATTCATAATTTATCAAAGGGTCATGAGGGTGGGAGGATGGCGAATGAGGGGAAAAAGAGGAGCTGATACAACGGGCTCATGTAGAAAAAAAATATTTTGAAAATGTTGATGGTGGGGCTGAGCCCAGGTGGCACACTGGTTGTGCACAGGATGCGGCCCACTGGGATGGAGGTTCAATTTCAGCAGTGAGGCTGGGCCTCCTACTCCCATCACCAGAGAGCAGTGATGCCCCCCCAAAAAGAAAGAAAAAAAAAGAAAATGATGATGGCAACATATGTACAAACGTGCTTGATACAATGGATGTATGAACTGTTAAAAGATCTGCATGCCCGGGGCTGAGTCGTAAGTGGTTGAGTGCGGAACTGCAGCCCGCAGGCTTGGCGGTTCAAATCCAGCAGCGGCTAGGTAGTGCCCACGACCACCAGAGGCAGTGATGCCCACAAAAAAAAAAAAAAAAGATCTGCATGCCCACGAGTCCACAGTCCCCGTTGTACTCCAGAATTCAGACCAAGAAACGGGAAGAACAGGCCACGTTCAACGTAAATGTACCGAGACCGGCTGTGTCACCCCTGTCGGAGATTCCTTGCTGGGACGCTACTCGGTGGAAACCAATGTGCCATCTTCTAAAGACGCCGACCTCCGGTATTCCCATACTGTCTACGAGAGATGCTGGCCTGGATGCAGCACCACCACCTTGCTTACAGGAAGGCTCGCAAATCCACGCCAATCCCCTGTGGTCCTTCTCTGCCCTCTCTCTGAACCACAGCCGTCCTGCTGAGCAGAGTGAATGTCTTTGGTCCCCTACGGCCCTCACTCCGGGGGCCCCAGAGCACCAGGTGCACCGCTGCATTCTAGGGGGGGTCTCAATAGCACTCATGAGGCCTGCACTGGAGAAATGGCAGCTTTGACGTTACTGGAGAAGATGGTTAGACAGGGAGATTGTACTTCCTGTACAACCCCCATCACCTGTACTTTCCCATCCACTGGTGGGTGGAGTCCCTGTCTGTGAGGCTCAGCTAGAGGCTGACGAAGCGTCTGTACTGGGCTAGCGCCTCCAAAATCATGGCCATGGAGGCCGCTGCGCAGCTGAGCTTCAACAAGCTCTGTGATCGCAAGCAGCCCAAGTACAGGTCAGTGATTGCCCTGAAGTGCTGAGGCTGCTTCAGGGTCCGCTACCCTGTCGTTGGCGCTCAGAGAACCGACCCTGGGGTGCTAGGGCTGGGAGACAGACTGCGCCCCAGCCTCTCCCTGTCTATCATGGAGTCTTGTTACATCATCAGTGGTGTTTGATTCATTAAAGTTTTCCACTTGCTGCCTTTAAAAAAATGATAGAAAGACGATACAAATAGTTCCAAGTCTAACAGGAATCCTGACACAGAGCAGATGAATATCTCTCTGTCAAATAGCAAAAAGGACTTGTTATAATCCACCAGCCCATTCCCCTTTTCTTTCAGGGTCTCATATCCCTGGGCCCATTTACCTAACAGCATATAAACCCTATTAGTGCCCAACCAGTTCAGGTGAGGTGCCATGTGCTGCCCGCCAAGTCAGAAGTCTATAATTGGGATTCCTCGGGGACTTTTTGGCTTTGCTCCCATCACTGATCTCCTATGCTCTCCTCTTGGTTTCCCCTATGTGGGCTGGTCAGACCAGCAACTCTCCTGAATTGTATCTTCAGGACTATCCCCTGTAGCACTGTCATCCAAGCAGAAGATGTCATGTCTCGAGCTGAGATCTATCCTGGAGGCATCTTAAGAATGAGCTACTCTGAGCAGGAATATTGACCTCAAGGATTGGCATCCCAGAATGAGGTCTACTCTTGCTCTCCCTTTCCTGTGGAGATATAAATTTGGGTAACCCTCCATTGTCATAGTTTTTCTCCCCAGCCAACTTTGTGAACCTTAAAGGAATATGGGGGCAGAGGGTAGGGTGGGGAGATTCCTTTCAGAACAGAAGCTATCTGCATCTTTTTTTGGCCGACATATGCATCATTACATCTGGTCTGGCTCATGCCAGAGGATCTGGTCCTCAGACCAGGAATTCTGTGTCTTATGCATTTTCCTGTGTGCACATTCTGCTGTTTGAACTTACCTCAGTTAATTCATGTTGACCTTTTGTGCTTGGCTAACTTCACTCAGCATAATATCCTCTTTCCACAAAATGAGGTGTTTCATCTTTTCATCACTATGTTTTATATAGGATTCTATATAAAAATCTATAGGATTCTATTGCATGTTTATACCAGATATTTTTTAATCCATTCATCTATCGATGGAAAATCAGGCTGTTCCTAATTTTTTGCAATTGTAAATCATGTAGCGACGCATATTGGAGAGCAGATGTCTAGTCATAGTTTGTTTCTTATTTATTCTGGGTAGTGGAATTGCTGGTTTTTAAGGCAGCTAACTTGATTTCCATCTGTTTTAGGTATCACTTAATCACTTAACACTTTGGCTGTACACATCTACAAAACCACCAGAAGTGAATGAGAGTTCCTATTTCACCACACTCCTTCAAACATTTGTTACTTTCTAGTTTTTTGAATTGGGCTATCTTTTGGGGTGTTAGGTTGTGTATCTCATAGTTGTTTTGATTTGTATTTCCCAGATAGATAAGGATCAGGAATATTTTCTCTTATGTTTTTTGGCCATTCTCATATGTTTATTTCCTTCTTTGTGAATCTTCTGTTCAAGAATTTTGCCCACCTCCTCAGTGGGTTTTTTCCTTGTTGTTTTTTTTCTTGTCTGATATGTCATTACTAAATTTCTTTTCCCAGTCTGTGGATTCTCTTACTTTTTTGATGAAGTCTTTCAATGTACATAATGTTTTATCTTTAGTCTGTCCCACTCGTCTATCTTATCTTCCTCTGGGTATGTATTCTTTCTTATCTCTGATACCCCATGTGTTCGCTGTGCTAAGGTTCTTACCTTTGTTCCAATTTTCTCATTGATGATACTGATAGCTTTGGGTTTTACCTTGAGGTCTGTGATTCACCTTGAATATGTTCTTGTGTAAGGAGTGAGGTAAGGGTCTTGATTCAGTCTTCTGCAGGTTGATAGCCAGTTTTTCCAGCACTATTTATTAAAAAGGTCATTTGCTTCCCACTTGATTTGGAGTTTGAGGGCCCTATGACAGCATCAACTGTCTGTATGCTGCTGTTTGGATTTTCTGTCCCTACCCATTGGCTGAAGTATCTATCATTAAACCAGTACCATGCTGTTTTGCACATGATCTTAGCCAAAAGACTGAAAAGCAATGCTGTTTTGACAACAGTGGCTGTATAATAGGTTTTAAAATCAGTAATACAATCCCACCCACTTTATTCTTTTTAAGGAGTTCTTTGCTCATTCTTGTCTTCTTCCCTTTCCATATGAAGCTTTTCCATTTCTTTGAAAAATGATGCTGGTATTTGACGCATTGCACTGGGTCAATCTGCTGCACATGACCTCTTTTGTGTACTGAAAAGCAACGGTGTTACTTTGAGGACTAAGGTGCAGCTGACCCAAGCCATGGTATTTTCAATTATCTAATATGTATGTGAAAGTTGAGCATAGAGGTTATGCATTGGGCTACTATCCACAAAGTCGGTAGTTAGAAGCTACCAGCTCCCCTCAAGAGAAAGATGGGATCAGACAACCATTGCATTGTATCAGGATTGCATTAAACTTATGTAGTGCCTTAGGCAGGATTGACATCTTTACAATATTAAGTCTTCTAATCTATGAGCATGGGATACTCTTCCATTTGTGAAGGTCCCTTTTGGTTTCCTGTTATAATGCTCTGTAGTTTTCCCCATACAGATCTTTTGTTTTTTGGTTAGGTATATCCCTAGATATTCCAATATATACTTGGTTATTGTGAAGGGTACTACCTTCTTGATCTCTTTTTTTGTAATTTCATCAATTGTATATAGTAATCCAATTGAGTTTTGCTTGTTGATCTTGTATCCTGCCACTCTACATATCTTTCTTTCGCTTCCAGCATTTCTATTGTGGATACTTTGGAGTTCTCAATATATAAAATCATATCATTTGTAAATACTGATAATTTCACGTCTTCTTTCCCCAGATGTCTACCTTTGATATCCTCCCGTTGCCTTATATTATTACCTAGGACCTCCCAATGATGTTGAATAAAAGAGGGAACAAGGGGCATCCTTGTCAGTGGGGATGTTTTCATTATTCCTCTATTGACTGTAATGCTGACTGTTGGTGTTATAGCTTTTATTATATTGAGATAGTTTCCTTGTAATCCTATCTTCTTGCGTGTTCTAATTAGGAATGGGTTTTAAATGCTGTCAAACAAGTTCAAGTTTTAAGACTGCAGCAAACTTGGTAGAATTCGTTCTCATCCTAAAAACTGTCCATTCCACACTGTGGAATTGTGGAGAGCATAGAAAGATAAACAAAAGTAAGGGGGTTGAGCCCCGGTGGCATAGTGGTTGTGCACAGGACTGCGGCCCACTGGGAAGGAAGTTCAATTCCAGCAGTGGGGCTGGGCCTCCTACTCCCACCACCCAAAAAACAAAACAAAACAAAAGTAAGGAACTAAAAATGGCCAACAAGTCCATTATCTTCAGTAAATACCATTAATATTTTGTTATGAAGATAAATAAAGCCCTATTTTTCTATGCATAACTACACTTTATTTAATAACTGTATATACACTGTTTTATATCTTTGTTTTCTTACTAAAGGATATATTTTAGTATATGTGCTGCAGAACTGAGAACTAAAGAATATATTATTATACCCTCTTGATGTTGAAATCATTCCCCCAGAATGCTAAAAGATATTCCATCATGTGTGTCTATCTTAATTTCTCTATTCAGCCACATGTACCTGATGTAAGTTTGTTTCCATATTCCATACAGGAATGCAAAGACTATCCTTGTATGAACCTTTGTGTACATACCCGTGATCACTTTCTAAGCAATTATTTCTCAAAATAATATTGCATAAGAGAACAAACATTTTGGTTTAAGATATGGAAATAATAATAATTTAAATAAATCATCAAGGGTTCCTGAGGGCAGAGGGTAAAGGAGGAAGGAAAAAAATGAGGAGCTGACACCAAGGACTCAAGTAGAAACAAAATGTTTTGAAAAGGATGATGGCAGCTATGCAGAAGTGTGCTTGACACAATGGATGCATGGATTGTTATAAGAGCTGTAAGAGTTCCCAATAAAATGATTTTTAAATGATTTTTTTGGGGGGGCATCACTGCTCTCTGGTGGTGGGAGTAGGAGGCCCAACTCCACTGCTGGAATTGAACCTCCGTCCCAGTGGGCCGCAGTCCCGCGCACAACCACTACGCCACTGGGGCTCAGCCCTTTAAATGATTTTTTTTTTAAAGAAAAAGCATTTAAAGATTTTTTTTCATATACTTTATCAAATTGTCTTTTAGAACAAATTTGCATTCATACTACTAGTGTTTAAATGCTGGCCCTGGACACTCCCCAGTATTGTAACATTTTATTTTTTCATTTGAACACTTTAGAATTGAGATACTTACTGCACATGCTTTTTGAGAACTTTCATATTTGGACAAATGTTCAGAACTCTACAAACAGGAGCCTTGATGAAGGAACTTGGGTCAGGATTCAGTGTTAAACGCATCATAGAACATCAAATTCATTTGCATGTTTGTGGGTTACATCAAAAAAACAAAACCAAATTCGCAGCATTAAATCTAGTCGTACAGTAGCAACCCTGAAGGGCGTAAGAGAACCCCCGGTGGGTTTCTAGAGTGTAAGTCTCCATGTATGTGGAAGCCTCGTCTGCCCTCTCGGTGCCTGGTGATCGTGAACTGCTGACTTTGCCTTTAGCAGTCCACACATAACCTGCCAGCAAGCAGGGTCCCCTGTGGGTTACAGGCCACCTACAAGACACCTCAGTGGGGCTTTGAGCCTAGAAGGTCATCAGGCCCTCAGATGTGGGAATGCCCAAAAATGCAATGCTTTTTTTTTTTTTAATGTGAGGGGAATAATGCATTTGGTGTTCGTTTCACTAGGTTAGACTGCTAATCAAGCATTCTGCTTAAAGGTTCTAAAAAGATAGTGTTACAGTTGTGTGTGCACCAAAAAGGCCAGATTTTTGGCACCAAGAACTGGTGTTGTCACCACGACAATTCCCCTGCTTGCACAGCCCTCTCAGTGTGCCAGTTTAGAGCAAAAGAAGCAGCATGACTCTCTTGCCCCCCACAGCTTACTCACCTGACCTGGCTCTGTGCAACTTCTTTTTGTTTCTGCAAACTAACAGGAGCATGAAAGGACAGTGATTTGATGACATAAAATACAAAAGGGAAAAAATGAGGGAGATACTATATGCCATCTAAACAGATAAAGTTGAAAAATGTTTCCAAGAATGGAATCTCAGATTTGACAAACATAATGGCGACTACTTTAAAGATGATAGGATCATTTTGTAAAAAATAATAATAATAAATTTAAATGCATAGCTATTGGGAGAAAAATTGGGTTTTTTTGGTTTTTTTTTGTAATCCCTCCTACTACTGAAAAAGTTCACAGATGTACTCGCATAGTTTAATAAACCCTCATGTCTGGAAGCAGTGCATCAGTGAAACATTTAGAAAAGATGGGGGAAAATGCTGAAAGACAGAAGCATATTAAGGAGAATATTGAAAGAATGTGAAGGCAAGTCATTTTAAGTCCTGGCATTGAGGGTAATGCTTTGATAGTGAGCTCCATGGCCTTAGGGTCCTTTTTTGATCAGAGCTGCTTTTCTATCCCTAATGCCTGCTAAGCCTAAAAGAGTCCTTTCCCCCAGTCAAATTGAACAGGGAAATGATGACCTCCTTGCCTGAAAGCAATAGGTCATAAATCCCTAACTTCTAGACAAAAAGAGTACAATAGATTGCCTGTGTGTTGTTACAGGACTCTGTGGCAGAGCTGTCCTTGAACTCACAGCAACTCCATAAAGAACAGACTGAAACACAGCTTAGTCCTACACCATCCCAATGACCAGTTTTAGGTCAGGCCACTGTGAGCCACAGGATTAGCATTGAAAGGAGTCCTGATGCATAGAGGTTATGCACTGGGCTGCTATCCACAAGGTCGGTAGTTGGAAACTACCAATTCCCCCTCAGGAGAAAGATGGGATCAGACAACCATCGCATTGGGTCAATCTACTGTACATGACATCTTTTGTGTCTTGTAAAGCAAGGGTGTTACTTTGAGGTCTCAGGTGACGCTGACCCAAGCCATGATATTTTCCAATTACCTAATCTGCATGTGAAAGGTGGACATTAAATAAGGAAGATCAAAGAAGTATTGAAATTGACATAGACTACTAAAAGGACCAACAAATCTCTCTCGGAAAAAGTACAGCCCGAGCGCTCCTTGCAGGCAGGGGTGGGGCACTTTCGTCTCACTTGCCTTGGACATGTCATCAAGGGAGATCAGTTCTTGCAGAGGCTATCATGCTTGGAAAAGTAAAGGGGCAGAGGAAGAGGAAAGCCCTGGACCAGATGAAGTGACCCAGTGACTGCCACAATGTGCTCAGCCATCAGAAGAACTGGGAGGATGGTGCAGAACCTAGCAGTTTAGTTCTGTCATATTTAGGGTACTGTGAGTTAGAGCAGACTTGATGGCATTTACTAAGCCACAACAGCAAGCTACTAGCCCAAGCAAATCTGTTACCACGAAAGCAGGTCTGACTCGAGGAGACCAGGTGCTATAAAGTAGAAGGATTAGTCCATAGTATTTTCTAGACTGTAGTTTTTCCAGAAGCAAATCACCAGGCCTTTATTTTTACCCTAGCACTTCTGGGTGGCTTCCAACTTCTCACTTTTAAGTTAATAGCCAAATGCAAATGATTTGTGCTACCCAGGGGATCAACTGAGCTACTCGGGAGTTCTATTGAAACTTGCACTCCATAATGTGACCCTGACAAAGTGAGGGAGGAACTGCAGGAAGAGTCAGAGCGGAGACCAACAGAAATGATTGCAACAGTCCTCACAAAACAATAATGGCTTGGAGAAAGAGAAAAGTAGTAGTAATTTGGTCATAGTGATCTGAAAAACACAAAAGAGAAAAAGGATAATTAGGAAGGGACTATTGTTAAAGTGATGAGTAAAACTTTTTTGAAGGTTCACTTAATCTTCTCATGAAATGGAAAGTTAGCTGTGAAACAGGAAATTCCACACTGTGGCAGCCTGGAGGGAAAGTGCTTGGAGCGCTTTCAAGAATCTATTTTGCAGCTGAAGCACACTCATCCTGAGCAGTGCACAGACAGTGACTGTGCATGGCAGGTGCCCTGGGACCATCTGACTCTCTCCACGGGTTCCATCAGATCTGCGGTCACCTGAGGCTCTCCTTGCCCCATCCTGTTGTTGCCTCCTTTCCCAAGCGTTAGATCTACATCATGATGTGAAAGCCATCCCTGCCCCATCCTGCTCCCTCCCTCTTTTATCTCTCGCAGGCTTTATCCACCACTAAACCTCTTGTGCTCCTAATTCTGAAGGAGTTCTCTGAGACAAACTGAAAGGTTGGCCCTTTAAATCCATCCTGGGCTCTGCCAGGGAAACACCAGATGATCAGCTCCTATGGGAGCAGCCAAGAAAACTCACAGTCAAGAAGACCCTATGCGGGCAGTGCTATTCTGGAGTTGAAATTGATGACCCCTAACAGTAGCACACACACACACACACACACACACACACACACACACACACACACACACAGACGGGGTCAATGGTTCAGCGGGGAGGGAGTGCAGAAAAGCCAGCATGCATGCGTGTGGGTCCAAGGGAGAGAGGCACCTTAACACAAATGAACCAGGCAAAGGCCTTGGGGAAAGACTGACAGAGGCCTGGGAGGCCAGGCAGGGTGGAAAATGCACGCATCCTCGACCATACTAAGAAGAGTTGTGCAATCGCATACACACCCCAATTTCAGAACATACTTTTTTCTCATGCTCACTGTTCTCCCCAATGTCCTTTGCCATGCTTCAACATGCTTATTCATCCAGTTCTCATTGCCATAGATTTATCTATGCCATAGATTTATCCTGGATTTCAGAAAATCATACAAAACAAAACAAGACACAAACAGACAAACAACATTTATGACAAAGTACAACAGAGGAAACCCTCAATAGAAAAGAAAGCAGAAAATATTGAAAATTAATATTAAAAGTAAATTAGCTATAAATAAGTCAAAAGGGCAATCACATGATAAGGTGATTTATTGTAACCTGTGTCTGCCAAAAAGAGCCCTTGGGCGAAAGATGGGGCTTTTTACTGCCATAATGACTTAATAGACTGAGAAACTCACAGGGGCACTTCTACGAGTCTTATAAGGTCCCTAGGAGTTGGCATCAGCTCAATGAGCATAAGCATTTCACCTTTTGGGGGTAATTTGCCCCACCTGCATCCATAGACACACACGGCATTTCTTCTTTCTGTTTCTACAGAGCCTATATGGTGGGCCAACTTGCAGGGCCACATTTAGACTCAAGAAGGGGATCCTCTGCCTTGGAGCCCACACTTTAGGACTGCCTCAGATCACAAGGAAATGCATATGTCATAAAGAAGATATGAATCACTTGAAATTCACACACCACCTATTGTGCCTTGCCTCCTTTGGCCAGGGCTATCTCAGCATCTGGGCAGTCTGTGGATTTAGGGCTGGGCCTGAGAAAGCAAAGACTGCCAGGCATCCTCGAGTGGCTGTAGGGGAGCTGTCGGAGAGTAAAAAGTCTAACAGCACCCAGCACGTGTTGTTGTGAGGAGTTTGGACTCTCAGCAACACTGAGCCGTCTTCACAATGGTTCTTATGTTTGAACCCATTGTTACGGCCATTGTCGTGCCCTTTCTTCCTGGTAAGGACCCCTTTTTTGCTGCTCTCTCCTTGAGCAAAATGATGTCCTTTTTCAGGGACTGATAACATGCCCAAAGTACATGAGATGAAGTCTCAGCAGGGTAACTCTCCCATCACATACAGCATTCAAACAACTCAATCCCTCAAGGCATTTGTTTTGAGTAGGAAACATTCATGCAAAAAAAAAAAAAAAAAGACAGAGATGCAAAAATGAAGTCTCAGGGGAATACCAAAAATAGACTTTGGGGTCAAAGCAAGGCACTCTATCAGACTTGATTGGAAAACATTCATAAAGGTCAACAAATGGACCTGGAAATATTTACAAGATTTTCTTCTTTTGTTATTGGTTTGTTGTTGCTGATGTTGTTATTTTGGGGTTTTTTTGTTGTTATTGTTTTGTCTTCTTTTGTTATAGCTTGGCGTTGTCTTGTTTTTGCACTTATTATTGTCTCTGCAAGTCAATCTAGATAAGATAAGCAGGCTAAACAATCTGGAGGAGAAAAGGTTCCCAGGGGACATAGAAGATGGAAAGGCAGTGGAAAGGAAGGGGATGTTAACAAATCCAAGGACAAGGGAACAACAACTGATCTAAAATCAATGGTGAGAAGGACATAAGATTCCTAGCTGGGGCTTAATCTAAGGCACTGGTTCTCAACTGTCCTAGTGCTGTGACTCTTTAATACAGTTTCTCATGTTCGATGACCCTCAAACATGAATTTATTTTCATTGCTACTTCATAACTGCAATTTTGCTACTGGATTTCCAAGTCTGTAAATATTTACAGGAATAGAAAGCCTCATCTTTCTCCTGTGGAGTAACTGGTAGTTTCAAAAAACTGACTTTGGGGTTAGCAACCCAAAGGGTAACTAACCCACTACACCACAGGGCTCCTTTTCATTGTCATGGAAAGGAAGAAAGAGAATGTGGGAACAGTGGAGCCAGCAGCAGCAGGTGCTATCTATACTTGATAAGGTTTTCTCTGCTGATTTGTTTCTGTTTTTGTTTTTTGTTTTTGGGCATCACTGCTCTCCGGTGGTGGGAGTAGGAGGCCCAGCCCCACTGCTGGAATTGAACTTCCGTCCCAGTGGACTGCAGTCCCGCACACAACCACTACGCCACCGGGGCTCAGCCCTCTCTGCTGATTTTTTTTTTTTTGGTGGGGGGGAGCTCTGCTGATTTTTAAGATCACCAGGCCTTTCTTCCAATGCATCTTTTGGTGGATTTGAGCCCCAAACCTTTGGGTTAAGTGGCAAGTATGCTTTAACAATCCACAGCACCCAAAGACTGACCCCTCAGAACAGAGGATATATTTAAGATTCATTTAACTTTTAATCTGTGTCAAGGCGAGACTGTTGGGAGAGTTCCACATGTCTTAATTCCTAGAATCCTCACAGCAACCTCAACAGACAGATATTAGTATCATCCTCATTTTACAGAAATAGGAACTATGGCCAAGAGTAGGTAACTTGCCCATTAGTACCTAGGAGGAGATTGAAATTTTATACTTTTGGCATCATGCCTTGTGTCTTAAACCCTTTAATAAATCCCTCCACACTTGTGAATTGATAGATTTGGGATGGGAAAAATTGCAAAAAAAAAAAATAGCTAATCATGCTCCCAGGAAATTTGCTTTACAAAGGACCTCCAGTAATAGAAAGGACCTAGCTCCCATAGGAAACACCAAATGCAAGACCCTTTTTGTTTAGAACCATTTGAAGAATCCCATCTGTTTCTCAACTAAAAACACAATAGCTTTCAGTGTCCTAGCCACCAGGGGGAAGAGTGCCTTGGGAAAAAAAAACAAACCCAAACATGGCTGCCCTGCACAGGTCCACAAGGGGCTGGTAACTTCTCCCAGCATGAGCAGTAGCTCAGCATTCTTTTGTTTTTATTGGTGAGAGAATCTTTTCAAACAAAGTTCATTGACATTTTCCTCCAGTGTCTTTGTAAACATAAAGGGAGAAAAGTTAAGCAGAAGAGATCCTAGATTGTGTGTTTCCATTTATATGAAGTGTCCAGAAAAGACAAAACTAAAAAGAAAATAGATTCAGATCTGCTTGCGGTGAGGCACAGGGCAACAGGGAGAGTTAACATTAAGTGTGCGTGAGTGATATTATTGGAGTGATGAAAATATTCTAAGACTGATGTGATGATTGCACATCTGGCAAATTTATTGAAAATCATTGACTCGTATGTACACTTGGAATGAGTGCACTATACAAACATGCAAAATACACCTCAATATAGTTGTTGGTGGAGGTGGGTAGGATAGAGGTAACAACTGATAAGGCAAACTGCAAGAAAATCTTTACATTCCCAAAGATGAAAGATATGTATGTAGAGAAGTGACTGGAAGGATTTCACTCTTGATAGTGATTATCTCTCAAAGAGGAACCCTGATGGGGTAGTGGGTTAAGCCAGCATAAAGTCAGCAGTTCGAACCCACTATGGAACTCCCACATAGATATACAGCCTGGGAGGCCCTGTGGAACAGGGCTACTTTGTTCGATAGGGTCACTGTAAGTTGGAATGGGCTCTGTGCCATCAGATGTTTAGGTTTTCAGAAAGACTAGTCTTGGGGAGAACTAGAAGCTCTCTGTAAAAGTTTTTATTATTAAAATTTTTTATTATTAATTGGGAGCTAATATATATGAATATATAATTCCATAATCACATCAAGCAGAATTGTACAATTGTTACCACATTTTCCAAACATTCTTTAGAAACTCTTTTTTTGTTGTTGTTTTTTAGGCATCACTGCCCTCTGGTGGTGGGAGTAGGAGGCCCAGCCTTTGCTCCTGTGGAGCTGGAATTGACCCTCCAATCCAGTGGGCCGCAGTCCCGCGCACAACCACTATGCCACCGGGGCTCAGCCCTAGAAACTCTTTATATTCTGTCTTCCTTTATGATTTTCTCTCAATAACTAATTAAGTTATACTTAGTTCTGAGAACTTAAAATTGAGTTTATAATTTAATTCTTAAGAATTCAAAAATCTTTGGGTTGAACCCTGGTGGCGTAAGTGCGGGACTGCGGCCCACGGGCTTGGTGGTTCAAATCCAGTGGTGGCTCTCAGCGCTGGGTAGCTCCCACAACCACCAGAGGGCAGTGATGCCCTCCAAAAAACAAACAAAAAGAATTCAAAAACCCTAATAAAAAATTCAAAAATCCTATATATAAAAAATGATTAGAGTTTGTTTATTAGCTAGTAGAATGTAGTTTGGTTTTTTTGGGGGGGCATTACTGCCTTCTGGTGGGAATAGGAGGCCCAGCCTTGCTCCTGGAGAGCTGCTGCTGGATTTGAACCACCAGCTCAGTGGACCACAGTCCTGCACACAACCACTACATCACTGGGGCTCAGTCCAATAGTTTGGTTTTTTGTCTTCTTTCTACATTTCTTTACTTTCCAATTAAAAAATATTATGTTTTTTATGTTATAATTAAAAACAGAAATTAATTAATGTAAAATAAATCCTAGGAAACATATGTATTAAGAGATTATATAGTACAATGAAGGTCTGAGGCTGATATATTTCTGCCAAAAAAAAGGTAGCTGGGGGCTGAGCCCTGGTGGAGTTGTGGTTGAGTGTGGGACTGCGGCCCACTGGCTTGGCGGTTCAAATCCAGCAGCAGCTCTCCAGGAGCAAGTCTGGGCCTCCCACTCCCACCAGAGGGCAGTGATGTCCCCCCAAAAAAACAAACAAACAAAAATAAAACTCACTGCTATGGAGTCCATGCCAACTCCTAGTGATCCTGTAGGACAGAGTGTGAAACTGGTGGCGCGTGGGCCACATGCAGCCCCCAAGGTAATTTTTTGTGGCCCGCTGTGCTCGGAAATAAAATGAAAATAGAAAAAATTGTTATTTAGAAAATTGTGCTTAGGGGAGATCAAGGCAATACTATAAACACAATTCCTTCATTAACCCTTTAACGTGACCCAGAGCCTTTCCTGAGGGCCTGTGAACTTGTATAAACGTATTAACTGTTCCGGTGACGTTTGGAAACGATTATGTCTGTCATAATCGCAGTGTCATGTAATGTAAACAGCCCCAATTGCAAAAACGTTAAAAAGAGCACTCTGAGTTGTGCTATTATGACTCATACCTAGTGGCAGTGCTCATTAACATTTTTTAGAGGGAAGCCATTATGATTGTGTTTCACATTTGTCATCTGTCCAGCATTTTGTGTTTTTTATTAGTTTATTAAATTTTTATTTTCTGGTCACAGAATAAGGGGTAAGTGAAAACTAGTAGAAGGAAAGCACTGGCAAGTTTTGGGTTTTATAAATGCATTAAATAAAATAAATGTTTAAATAAAAAACAATGATATAGGGTTTTAATTATCCTATCCATATACCTGAATCCTCACTTCAAACTATAAATTTAACAAAATTTGTAAATGTGACATGGCCCTTGTGAATCTTGCCTGTTGCACCAATTGCGTTTGACAGCCCTGCTATAGGACACAGTGGAACCACCTGTGAGCTTCTGGGACTCTAACTGTTTACAGGACTAGAAAGCCCTGTCTTCCTCTCGTGGTCCTCCTGGTAGTTTTGAACTGCGGATGCATACGCCACTATGCCACCAGCATCCCACAAAAGATATTCATCATGTTTATTCATTTATATCCACCATTTTATAGAGAGATGGGGAGTGGGAATACTTTGTTAGATTAAAAATTGGAATCAAAACTCCCTTTCAAGGCCCAACTATAGCAGCTCGTGTCTCGACACAGAGATGACTGCAGGAGCCAGTGGAAGTAGCTCCTCCGGCGGCAATATGGGGGTTGGGACTTGAGAAGGACTTTGGGCACGTGTGGACATGGGGCACAGTGTATACCTGAGGCAGGAGTTTCTCCTTTCTATCAAACCTTGAAGAAAAACGTGCAGATGCGTTGTTTTAGCAAAGCTATACTGTGAAGGCCACTTCTGAGAGAAATACTGGGAGAAAGTGGGTGTTCCAGATAGAAAACAAAGCCTAGTTTCAGAAACGGAAATAATCACCTGATCTAAAAATATACTTTCATAGAAATGTTTTGGGGTTTTTGGGGGAAGGCGGGGGAAAGTTATTGGGGTTAGGGTGGTAGAAAAGAATGTCATAAATGTTCTTTAAAATAGTGACATTTTCAGCTCGGTCCCCATGGAGTAGTGGTTGTGTGTGAGACTGTGGCCCACAGTGTTGACAGTTCAAATCCAGCAGCAACTCTCCAGGAGTAAGGCTGGGCTTCCTACTCCCACCAGGGCAGTGATGCAAATTACAAAACAGCAACAACAAAATAGTGATAGTTTCATCGTGTTCCCAGTTCCCAGGCAACCAATCATGTCGACGACCATGAACTTTGGGACCAAGAGCTTCCAGCCACCATCCCCAGATAAGGGCAGCTTCCTGCTGGACCACTGAGCACTTCCAGGAGATGTTCGTGAAGTGCCTCCGGGGACAGTCCCTTTGAAAGTGCAAAAGTGAGTCCAAAGACTAGTTAGAGTGCCGGATGGAGAGGCAGCGGATGCCCTGAAGTCGCTGGAGAAGCTGGGCTTCTGAGACCTGATGGCCGAGGAACCAGCCCCACAGGACAAATGTCGATGAGGTGGTGCCCACCATGCAGCGCCCCGCACAGACCTGAGGCTCACCTAGGTTGCAGGTGACAACGGGACCGCCCCTCCTGGCCCACCATCTCCTATATACCATGCCCCTTAGTCCACCTTTGCTACACCCTTGCAACAGACTGCCCCACCACCTGTCCTGTCCCCCCACTTTCCCGACCCCCTCTAGTAACACCCAACACAGCTGGGCTCACACTCAAGGGGCTAGCTGCCTCTGCGGCCAGCGTGGTAGTCCACTTCGCACTCCTTGTCCACTGTGACAGTGCCCTGAACCCCTGTCCTCTGGATTAAGCTAGCGCCTCCCCTTCACCAGCTCAAGTCCTGGGCCCAGAGAGGCTGGCATCCCCTTCTCCACACTAGGTCTATCTAATAAAAAGGTTGACCCAGAAAGGAAAAATAGTGATATTTTCTGAGGTCCCAAAGGAATCAGGTATTAGGCATCAAAGAACAAAAAAACCACATCATTGTGCACTCACCTTCCCCATAGGAACACTGAAGACAAAAGTATGCATAAGCAAGTGTGAAAAAGGCTGATGGTGTCCAGCTATCAAAAGATATAGCATCTGGGGTTTTAAAGGCTTGAAGATAAACAAGTGACCATCTAGTATAGAGACTTGTTTGGAGGTTCAAGCAGGGGAGCACAGCTACTCGTATACCCCTGACCGAAGGACGGTCCTCCTTTTATCTCAGAAGACCACCCTCTTCAACTGAGTGCGCAGCTTTGGGAGGGACACACATGGAATGGTGAGGAAGGAAGGGGACACCTGCCTAGCCAGCTAGCTCAGTTGAATCAACCCTGGCAATCAATGGGGTGACAGATGTAGCAGCCAGATCGCCCTCACATTGAACAATCTATTTCAGAAACAAGAAAGTCCACGTGGAAGAAGCTCACCAGCCTGTGTGATCATGAGGTATCAAAAGGACCGGATATGAGACATCAAAGAACAAAAAGATCATATCATTGTGAAAGAAGAAGAGTGCAGATTGTGGACCTACGACCCACATGTAGGCAACTGGACATCTCCTTGCAGAAGGGTTGAGGGGAGATGAGCCAATCAAGATGTAGTGCAGCAATGATGTGACATATAACTTTCCTCTAGTTCTTAAATGTTTCCTCCCTCCTACAATCATGATCCCAATTCTACCTTATAAATCCGGCTAGACCAGAGGATGTACACTGGTACAGATAGGAACTAGAAACATAGGGAATCCGGGACAGGTGATTTCTTCAGGACCAGAGGTGAGAGTGGTGATACTAGGAGGGTTCGGAGAAGGTGGGGTAGAAAGGGGTCATCAATTACAAGAATCTACAGATAATCTCCTCCCTGGGGGATGTGCAACAGAAAAGTGGGTGAAGGGAAACGTCGGACAGTGTAAGATATGACAAAATAATAATAATTTATAAATTATCAAGGGTTCAGGAGGGAGGGGGTAGAATGGAGGGAGGGGGAAAATGAGGAGCTGACACCAAGGGCTCAGGTAGAAAGCCAATGTTTTAGTATATGTGCTGCCAAAGCAAGCACGAAAGCAAACGTTTTGAGAATGATGAGGGCAACAAATGTACAAATATACGTGATACAATGGATATATGTATGAAATGTGATAAGAGTTGTACGAGCCCCCGATTTTTAAAAAACAGAAAAAATAGTGATATGTATTTTCTTCTAATTGTGCCATATTAAGTAGGATTGTTAGACTATAGGTTTGTACATTATCCTCCCCGAAAAAAAAAGATGAAAACTCAGATACAATGTCTAATAAAATGCATTCCCTCTTCTGAACCAAGTACATGTCCAAGAAAGTTATAGTCAAATTATGTTTTGTTACCTGAAAAATAAGGTAACTTTTCCTTGAAAAATATACAATGCAATCTAGAGAGATGAATTGAAGCAAAGAACAAGCAATAAAATACTTTATTTTTTTTGGTCTTTTTTTGGGGGGGGGGGCATCAACTGCTCTCCAGTGGTGGGAGTAGGAGGCCCAGCCCCACTGCTGGAACTGAACCTCCATCCCAGTGGGCCACAGTCCCACGCACAACCACTACGCCACCGGGGCTCAGCCCTAAAATACTTTATTAATGACAAGAACTGCCTCTAGATGCTGGTGTTCTGCTTACAGAATATGGTTCCTTTGTTTTTTAAAATAAGAAATCATAGGGTGGGGGAGGAAAGGGATCAAGAGGAACTGATATCAAGGAGTTCAGGTAGAAAGAAAATGTTCTGTAACTGATTGTGGGGCAATTGTAAAAGAATGCTTGATATGATTGAATGATGGTGTGTTAGTCTGGGTAGATTAAAGGAACAAATTTCATAGATACGCATATGGATATAAGGACAGGGTTTATATACAAAAAGAATGGACACTGAAAAAGCATCCCAATCCAGTCCAGTTCAAAGTCACAAGTTCGATATTAACCTATATGCCCGACATCAGTCTATAATGTCTCCTTCTGACTCACGAAGTCACAGGTCAGTGGATGCAGAGTCCCTGCGCTGGCAGGGATCTCCCCATGGCTCCTCGCTTTCAGGGCTCAGGGTTCATCAACATCATCCAGTGGTGGCAGAAGTAACTCATCGCTAACAGGGGTCCCCATGTGGCTTCTCTAGCTTCAGAGGTCTGGCTCCATCAGGGCAAAGCCATGTGGCTTCTCCTCTGGCTCCTCAGACACTGCCATCTTGTCTTGTCTGCAATTAATCGTCTCTGAGACTAACTACCAACAACTGGAGAGATAGCTTCTCATCTTCATGAGGGAAATATCACGAGACTTCCCAGATGTATCAGGAGAAAGCCATGCCCACAAGGAGGCCTCATTGGCTACTCAATGGCTATCTCCAGATTAAAAGGCTAGACACAACATCTCAATCATGAAATTAACATGAGCACATGACCGCCACAGATGGAATGCTATGATATCTGTAAGAGCTCCCAGTTAAATGATTTTAAAAATAATACTAATAGAATAAAATAAAATAAGAAATCTAGTGCATGTGAAATATTTCAGCATGAAATACTTTACGTATGAAGGCAGTAGTAACCATGGAGCAGGGCCGTAAAGGGTATGGTCTTCTACTTGAGCTATTATGGTTATTATACTCCAACTTGCTAGAGTTTCAGATACCTCTGAACCAAACCAGCAAAAGTTTCCCAGTTCCATGGGTCATACCAAACAAGCATACAAAATGAAGCAAATTCACGGCTGCCAAGTTGATGTGGACGCATAATCACGCATAGTCAGGCAAAGTAGAACTGCTCCTTTGGGTTTCTGTTTTCGTTCATCGTTCTTAGTGCATCACAAGGAAGATGTTAGCAAGAAATTATAACCCGGTCATTTGTGGTTTATGACTTGGGCTGCTAACTGGACGATGTGGAAGCCCAATTCTCCAGTCCCAGTACAAGAGTACGCTGAGGCTTTCTGCTCCGGTAGAGAGTTAGTCTCAGAAACCCACAAGGACAGTTAGTTCTACCATGTCCTGTAGGATCACTTTGAGTCAGAATTGACCCGATGGCAGTGATTTGTGATTTAGTAAGTGGCCTGGAAAAAGAGTCCCTGGGTGGTGCAAATAGTTAAGTTAAGCATTAGACGACTAGCTAAAAGGTTAACAGTTTGAAGCCTCCCGTAGGCATCTGAGACCATAGGCTTGGAGGTCTGTGTTTGACATCAGAGTCTTGAAAATCTGTGGAGCAGCTGCACTCCATGCATGTGCACAGAACCTCTGTGACCTACAGCATCCAACAACAGTTTTTCTGGAGAGTTTAGACCAGAGGTGCTCAATACGTCTATTGCAATCTACTCCTTGATAGCAAATGTAGTGAGGATAGATAGCATGGTATTTTTAAAAAATAGACGTAAGCCTATCATCAATCTTGTCAATTAATTGATATACAGCATAACCAATCAGATGCAATCTTAGATGTCAAACACATATGCAAACAACTGCGCTAAGTGCAACAAAACTGACAAGCCAAGGTTTTGACGTTAGTTTTTTTCTCTTAAAAGTGGCCTCTCCAGCTTCAGAGGTCTGGCTCCATCAGGGCAAAGCTGTGTGGCTTCTCCTCTGGCTCCTCAGAGCTGTCGTCTTGTCCGTGATTAATCGTCTCCCTAAGACTAACTCCCAACAACTGGGGAAGATAGCTTCTCATCTTCACAAGGGAAATATAGCAAGATTTCCCAGAAGTCTCAGGAGAAAGCCATGCCCACACAGAGGCCTCATTGGCTACTCAATGGCTATCTCCAGAATAAAAGGCTAGCCTCCACCCCTACATTTCAATCATAAAATTAACATAAGCACATGACTGCCACAGGAAGTTAGTGTCCAATTCAAGGCCAGATGCTTTTAAATATCCATTCGACAGAGAAATACAAATGTAAAGCGGCATAACTCAACCCCAAACCAAACCCACAGTCATAGTCCAGTCCACTCAAAGCAATCCTGTAGGGCAGAGAACTGTCCCAGTGGGCTTCCAAGACTCTAAGTCTTTACAGGAGTTAAGTATTTCTCTCGGTCTAAGCCCTGGTGACGCAGTGTTTGTGTGCGGGACTGTGGCCCAGAGGGTTGATGGTACAAATCCAGCAGCAGCTCTCCAGGAGCAAGACTGGGCTTCCTACTCCCACTAGGGCAGTGATGCCACACACACAAAAAAAAGTCTTTCTCTCACAGAGTGGCTGGTAATTTCAAACTGCTGACCTTGTGGTGAACTGCCAAATGCAGGGCTACTAGCACCATAATACCTGATCTTTAATCACCTAGAAAATCACAGAGGGAATTGTAGGAAAGTATTTGGTCCTATAGTCCAGGCAATCTCAAAATGAAGTTAAAACCACTTGCCATAGCAATAGTGTGAATTTTCTTTGGAATGCTTTAGATCTGACTTATGTAATTACTATTTACATAACTCAACTCAACTAAGTATGTACTACTTTATCCTTCTCCCATATTTTACATTTCTCAAACTAAAACAGGAAATTGCTTCAAGAAAATACCCCCAAGAAAATAAAACATTCTCCCTCTTCACAAGAAAGGAATTTGTTTTAATTAAAATTTGCCCAAGGGGGAAAAGCAACCAATGTTTAATTCTTGCAATTCCAAAGAGGAAAAGAAAAAAAAAAAGCTATCTATGTCATTGTATCTCAACACCCTTTTGATAAATTGAGTTATTGATCATTCGTGCTTAGAAATACAATAAGATCCTCTGTAGCCTTTATAGGCCCCTAGAAGTCTAAAGAAGTGGGGGAAAGTCAGCCTCTTTTTTTCTGTCTGCATTTTCTGGCCCTGGATATAGCTTTGACTGTGACTTGCAACTCCACTTCCAAGTCTGAACTCTCACTGCCGGGTTTCAAACTGCCTACCCTGCAAATCTAAGCCCAAGGGGTGGAACCGCTACACCAACAGGGCTCCTATTCCAAGTCCTAAGGGACTGGGAAAGAATCTAACTAATTGTTTTTGTCTGGGTTGACTAGAGAAACAAATTCATAGACACTCATATATGTATAAGGAGAAGCTTTCCACATGAAAGAAGCACACCAGCCTGTATGATCACAAGGTGTCAAAGGGATCAGGTATCTGGTATCAAAGAACAAAAAAATCATATTGTGTGCTCACCTTTGCAATAGGATTGCTGAAGACAAAATAGGTGCATAAGCACATGCAGTGAAGAAAGCTGATGGTGCCTGGCTATCAAAAGATATACCATATTTTTCAGACCATGAGATGCACATTTTCCCCCCAACAGTGGGGGTGAGGAGGTGGGGGAATGAGGATGCATCTTATGGACCGAAGGTGTGGTGCCACAGAACATTTTAGTATACTGGTACTATTTGTTTCAGAATATTTTTTTCTTGTTTTCCTGCTCTAAAAATTGGGTATGTCTTATGCCAGCTACGTCTTAAGGTCCGAAAAATATGGTAGCATCTAGAATCTTAAATGCTCGAAGGAAAACAAGTAGCCATTTAGCTCAGAAGTAGCAAAACCTATGTGGACGAAGCACAACAGCCTGCGTGATCACGAGGTGTCGAAGGGATCAGGCATCAGGCATCAAAGAACAAAAAATCATATCCTTGTGAATGAGGGGGAGTGCGGAATGGAGACCCAAAGCTTATCTGTAGGTAACTGGACATCCTCTTACAGAAAGTACAGAAAGGTCTCAGGAAGGAGACGAGCTAGTCACTGTGCAGTGTAGCAACGATGAAACATACAATTTTTCTCTAGTTCTTAAATGCTTCCTCTCATCCATTTCCACCCCCATCATGTTCCCAATTCTACCTTATAAATCCAGCTAGACCAGAGGAACTGGAAACACAGGGAATCCAGGACAGATGATCCCTTTAGAACCAGTGGTGAGAGTGGCAATACCAGAAAGGGTGCAGGGAGGGTGGGGTGGAAAGGGGGCACCAATTATAAGGATCTACATATAATCATATTGTCCTCCTCCCTGGAGGATGGACAATAGAAAAGTGGGTGAAGGGAGACATTGGACAGTGTAAGATATGACAAAATAATAATAATTTATAAATTACCAAGGGTTCATGAGTGAGGGGGCAGTGAAAAGGGAGGGGGAAAATGAGAAGCTGATACCAAGGGCTCAAGAAGAAAGCAAATGTTTTGAGACTGATGAGGGCAACAAATGTACAAATGTGTTTGATACAATGGATGGATGGATGGATTGTGATAACAGTTGTATGAGCCCCCAATTAAAAAAGAAAGAAAAAATAATGCCAAAGAAAGGGAAGATATTATATAGAAGACATATATGCATTTTATTTTATTTTTTGAAATATATGCACTTTAAAGGGATTTGTAACAGGGAGAAAACAATCTTCAAGAAAGCACTTTGATACTCCTACCACCTGAAGGCAGTGATGCATAAAAAAAAAAAAAAAAGAAAGCACTTTGAGGGCTGAGTCCCGGTGGCATAGTGGTTGAGTGCAGGACTGCGGCGCACTGGCTTGGCGGTTCAAATCCAGCAGCAGCTCTCCAGGAGCAAGGTTCCCACTTCCACCAGAGGGCAGTGAAGCCAAAAAAGAAAAGAAGAAAGAAAGCACTTTGAAAAAACTAAAGCTTCATGTGTAAAGGTCATTTGTTTGGGGTTTCTTTTTTTTGGGGGGGGGGGCATCACTGCTCTTGGTGGTGGGAGTAGGAGGCCCAGCCCCACTGCTGGAATTGAACCTCCGTCCCAGTGAGCTGCAGTCCTGCGCACAACCACTATGCCACCGGGGCTCAGCCCTTGGGGTTTCTTTTTGTGCTTTTCACAAATTTGAGAAATTAAAGACTCATTCAAAGAATAGACTCAAAAATAAAGTTGAGAAATGGATGGCCATTTTTAAAATAAATGTGTATTTAATCCTGAGATAACATAAGGAAGTACACTACATAATACCAAGTAAAATTGCATTGGATGTATTCAAAGCTGGAATATGCAATATAGAAAATAAAATCAGTGATATGCAGGACAAGTATTGAAAGCTTTCTCAAACTACAGAGAAAAAGATGAATAAAATAAAATGTGATGAAAGGTGACAAATAAAGATTCTAGGTTCAAGAAATGTAGGGAGAAATGTAATAAAGCAATATTCAGAAATAAGGGGGAATAAACTTATTTAAAAGAGTAATTGTACCATATTTTTCAGACCATAAGTCACACCTGAACATAAGACAACTCAGTTTTTAGAGCAGGAAAACAAGAAAACAATATGCTGAACCAAATAGTAGAGTATATTTAAATGTTCTGGGGTACCACACCTTCGGACCAGAAGATGCACCCTCTTTCCGCCCCCCCCCTTTTTCTTGGGGGGGGGAGTGCGTCTTATAGTCCAAAACATACGGTGTATTGAGAAAACATATCAGGCCAGTTCAGATCAAGTCTATAAGTGCAATATTCTACCATATGTCCGATATCAATCTACAAATTCCTCTTCAGACTCACAAAACACATGAAATGACGCCAAATGCAGGAAGGTCCCAGGCCAATGTTTGTAAAGTCTTGTGGATCCCGTGGCAGTAGCTTCTGCTCCAGGACTCTAGCGTAGCTCCACCTGTCTTGTCAGCAGGAAGAATAAGCAGAGTCTGTGTGTATCTGGCCTCCAGTGAGTTATTGATCTCCATGGCGCCTCCAAATGATGGCATCAAACTGCGACCTGATTGACAGCTAGACTCCATCCCCTCACAAGTTGACACCAGATTATGTAGCTACCACACTAATCTAAAAAAATGTCTTCTGAGTTTAGAGGATGTAATACCAAACCAAAAGCAAACTCTTTGCCATTGAGTTTATGCTGACTCATAGTGACCCTCATAGAACAGGGGGGAACTGCTCTCTGTGAGTTTCTGAGAGTCTAAAACCATATCAGAGTAGAAAGCACCATCTTCTCGGCCCAACACAGAACTGTAGGCTGCAAGTCTCATGGAGGATGTATTAGACAACCTGAAACGCCTCCCTGGAAATACCTTTTGTGTAGGGACGCAGAAAAGGATCCTCTTTGTGGCTTTTATAGAATGTATGTTGTAGGATTTCGAGATGCAGTAACTACATCTTATCTTACTTGAACGAATCTCTTTGCTGTGTTTCCAGACCCAGATTAATGAAGCCCCAGCATTCATGTTCCTTTCAAACTAAAATGACACTGGCATCAGTGTAGTAAAGGACTTTCAATGGAGGCTTAGAGTTTCAGAAGTGTTTGTATTTAATAAAATTATTCATGAATCGATCAATATTGACTCACCTCTTTCCTAAGTCTGGCACCCCAGAGCATTTCCTGGGTCACCTTTTTCTCAGAGGCGGTGACTGTAATGTACCATCAGTTATTGCAAATACATTTTGAAGCCCAAGGAGCTAAATACATATAACACTATATATCCTTAACTTGAGAGCTTCTGTTACCTGGAATTGTTCTGTGTGTTTGAGGAGGAAGGATTCTAAGGCCATTTTGTGGCCTTGTGGAGCTCAAACTCAAAAGATTCAGATGAAGAACTATATCGAATTTGTGTTATTTAGCTACTACCAATTAGGCATGACCTTAGAGAAAAATTTCCCTATTGTATTATGGGTTTATGCTACACCAACTTCTTACTTCTATTAAGTGTTGTTGTTTTTTTAAGTGGCTCTTTCTTTGACTAGTTGCGTATTTTTTCTTGAAGTTCTCTGGTGTGCTTTGCTCCTGACATAAACAAAGACAACAAGAATACATGGGGTTTGATTTTCAGCCTCCTGTATACTGCTAAGCACAGATACGTATATGTGCATAGATATACAGATATGTTGACAGGCATCGAGTGCAGAAATGTTTCCCAATTTTAATTATATTATTTTAATTTTATAATTAAATATCAGTGTGTATGGACCATATTAACAGATATTTTGGTTTAGAAAAGAGAGAGAAAATGACTATAATACTTGTGTACCCATTATCAGAAAATTTTGTTAATATTTATTTTCTATTATCTCACCAACAGAAATTTGCTTTTATAAATTTATCATGGTAAAAATTGCTAAAACAACCTCTGCTATAAGATTGAAATGTTTATTTTCAACTTCACTATCCAGGAGTATAAGTTTTTTTAATTAAGGGTAATTAGATTTGGTAAAGTATTTACAATGGAAAATGAAGTTTGTTTATTTTAAAATGTAGACTACATTTGTCAAAGGCTAATTTTCCTCAATAACTTAACCATAAACAATCACTTTGATGATAATGTAAAATGTTAAACTTTAGAAAATTAACGTGGGTATGTAATGCCCTGTATAAAGTTACATGTTTTGAAAGTGATGATGGCAACACATGTACAATGAATGTATGTATGGATTGTGATACGAACTGTAAGAGCCCCCAATAAAATTATTTTTTTGAAAAGACACTATAGAGCAGTTCATCTCTGCTGCACATGGGTATTCACCTGTGTAAATAAAATTGTTTTCCTAGAAGAACTAATAAGGGAGTCAAACACAATTTTAACAACAAGCCATACCTAAGCTATAATTTAATACTCCTTTTTTTATGACTCCAACAATTTGCTCTCAACTACTAACCTAAGGTTAGTGGTTCAAACTCATCCAATGACACTATGGGAAAATGGCCAGATGATGTTTCCAAAAAGATTACCGCTTAAAAAGTTCTATCTAAGGGCTGAGCCCCGGCACCGTAGTGGTTGTGCGCGGGACTGCGGCCCATTGGGACAGAGGTTCAATTCCAGCAGTGGGGCTGGGCCTCCTACTCCCACCACTGGAGAGCAGTGATGCCCCCCCCCCCACAAAAAAAGAAAGTTCTATCTACTCTGTATCACGTGGGATCACAGGAAGTCACAATCAATTAGATGCTGCGGTTAGGGTTTGGGTTTGGTTTCCATCATCTTTGTTTAGGTTAATTCTCTTTTTTTTTTACTGTCACAAGGAGTGTTTCTGTGGACATTTGAGAACATACATTCTTCAGCATATGAAAAGACTTTTCTCATTATCATTTAACTCAGTTGTCCACAGACCTTTTGAAGACCCCTTGTACTTGAGGGTTCCTATTGGGTACACACTAGAAATAGAATTATTGGGTGATAGGGAATGAGTATCTTCAAATTTATTGGATGTCGTCACATTCCTTTCCAAACTGGGACGTATCAGTAAGTGTTCTCTACATCAATACACTGTGGTTATCCCCATGTGCAGCAGAGATGAATTGCTCCATAGTGTGTTTTTAAAAAAATAATTTTATTGGGGGCTCTTAGAGTTCATATCACAATCCATACATACATTCATTGCACATATGTTGCCATCATCACTTTCAAAACATTTTTTCTATTTGAACCCCTGTTATGAGCTCATTTTCCCCCTCACCCAATCTCCCTCCCTCATGAATTCTTGATAATTTATAAATAATTATTTTTGTCATGTTTTACACCCACTGCTGTCTCCCTTCACCCACTTTTCTGTTGTCTTTCACTCTGGGAGGGATAATATGCCCATCATTGTGATTGGTTCACCCTTTCTCCCCCCACTTTCCCCTTCCCCTACTGAATTCTCCACTCTCATTGTTGGCCCTGAGGGGTTTATCTGTCCTGGATTCCCTGTGATTTGAACTCTTATCTGTAGTAGTGTACATGTTGTGGTCTAGCAAGATTTGTAAGGTAGAATTGGAATCATGATAGTGGGGGGGGAGGGCATTAAAGGACTACAGAAAAGTTGTATTTTTCGTCAGTACTATACTGCATCTTGATTGACTTGTCTCTTCCTTTTGACACTTCTACAAGGGGATGTCCAGTTGTCTGCAGATGGGCTTTGGATCTTCACTCTGCCACCCCCCTCATTCACAGTGATATGATTGTTTTTTTCTGGGTCTTTGATGCTTGATACATGATCCCATCAACACCTCATGATCATACAGGCTAGTGTGCTTCCTCCACGTGGGCTTTGTTACTTCTAAGCTAGATGGTCACTTGTTTGTCTTCAAGCCTTTAAGACCTCCAGTTGCTGTATCTTTGCTAGTTGGGCACTGTTTATGCAGCCATTTTGTCTTCAGCAATTGTGTCAGGAAAGGTGAGCATCACAGAATGCTGGGTTATTAGAACAAAGTGTTCATGTATTGAGAGAGTACTTGAGTAGAGGCTCAGTGTCTGTCTGCTGCCTTAATACTTAACATATATTTGCATATGTACATGTCTGCATTTAGTTTGGCACTAATCTTTGGAGAGCAATTCACCAGACATTCTTTCACAGAACCACTGGGTGAGTCTGAATTGGCAGCCTTTATGGTATTACCTAGTTGCAAACAATTTGTGCCACCCAGGTCACTACTGACAGAATGAACTAGACAGTAACTGGCTCGGTTTGTTTTTTATTTCAGTGCACACTTGATATAGTTCAGTTTTTTATTTTTATTTTTTGCAAATCTGATGGGTATGAAATTATTTCTTATCACTCTTTAGTTTGCATTTCTCTGCTTCTCAATGATATTGACATGCCTCATGTATTTAGGAACTATTGTTTTCTTCTTCTTTCATGAATTCTTCTCCTTTGTGAATTTTGTTTTTCAGGTTTGTTTCTCTTCCCCTTATTCATAGATAGAAATGGTTTACCTAATCTAGATGCTAATCACTCATTGTTTTTATATCTTGCAAGTAGCTTCTGCCAGTGGCTGGTAGTAAGGGACTTCAAAAAGTTGGTAGAGAAAATGTCTATTATCTTTTGATTCTGTTTTGAAACTTGTTAAAGTCCTCTTGTATATTCACTTTCCTTATGGTCAGTTTTGTCACAGAAATGTGCTATATTGAAGTGAACACATTGCTCTTTCTTTCCCTAGTGCATGCTGTGTCTTGAGGTAGTTTTCATTATTCTGAAGTTATAATAAAATTTTCTTCAAAAAATATTCAGAATTTTACTCCTCAACTTTAAATGAGCAATAATTCTTAATCTTTTGTGGATTTATTGTGTGCTAGGTGTCTAATTTTATTTTATTTTTCAACACTGAGTCCAAAGAGTCCATCGTTGCCTTACTGAAGAGTCCTTTGTTGCCTCACAGACTCATAAGTCATGTGCCCTTTTCCATGCCTGTGTGGATTTCTCTCTCCCTAGTCTTTACCAACGATAACTTGCCAAACTATCACCTGTAATAGCCATCTTAACATATTTTTCAACCCATAAGATACATTTGACCATAAGACGCACCCTGCTTTTAGAGCAGAAAAAAAAAAGAAAAAAATATTCTGAACCAAATAGTACCAGTATTATAAAATATTTATTAAAATAAAGTAAAATATGGTGATATTTCACATAATAAATTCAATAGTGGTGTTAAGAAACATCATTTTCATTAACAAATGAGGGGAGACTTGCACTGTGCCACTCTTGTGACCTGACTGACATTGAAACTCCAGGAGGTGGAGATTCCCCCAAACACACAGCAATCCACAACATGCAAACAGCAGCAGACAGTAAACAGGGTCATAAATAAATGTTCTGGGATACCACATCTTCTGACCATAAGACACACCCTTGTTTTTCCCTCACTTTTGGGGAAAAAAGTGCGCCTTATGGTCCGATAATTACTGTAGCTTTGTAAATGTTGATATCTGTTAAGATCAGTCCCTTTCACCCTCTTTTATGCTTTTCCCAGAAATGTATATTAGACTGCAAACCATGTGGACTAAATTCAACAAAATGTATTCGTGCTATGAAATTTCAGACCATCCAGATGATGGCACTGAGAGAAACATGCAGAACTCTGCTTCCAATTAATAGGGAGTTTGAGGAAACAGGAAATTAAACTTTAGAGGGAACCAGGAAGTATGACTAGAACCAAAATCATCAGCAGCCTTAAAAAAAGAAAAAAGGAATAGATTTGTACTTAGAATCCAACTTCATTTCTGCTGTTTTCTTGAATAAGTCTTTTGAGATGCAATCTGATTGGACAACACATGGGAAAACCAATACCCACGCTCATAAATGTTTTCATGTAATGACTTGATTCTTGAATGAGAATTTTTTTTTACGGAATAATAGGAAGGCCCTGGGTGTTGCTGTTCAATTTAGGAGACAGTCACTCATTTGATGCGAAAAGTCATGTTCAAATATTTGTGTCATCACTTCTTTAAGAACAAAGAAGCTAGAATAATGTGAGGTGGCACATGTAATTGCACTGGAATCTGCCTGCAGCTGCATTTCTTAATCCAGACTGATCAGTGTGCTGAGGTTTGTTCTGAACTTGACAAAGCTTCCCATAGTACTCTTGAATCAAACATTTGCCCACTCTGGATTATAATCTTTATTTGAAGGGCAGTGATACTGATAGAGACCTGAGCCAAATATCAATAAATATAATGCTTCATTAAAAGACTTCACAACTGGGAACCAATTTCAGTGATCTACATATAACCTCGGCTCTGGGGCACAGACAACAGGGAAGTGAGTGAAGGGACACATTGGACAGTGTACAATATGAAAAAGTAATAACAATTTGTAAATTATTAAGGGTTCATAGAGGAGGAGAGAAGGGAAAGGGAAGCAAAATAGAGGGAGCTGGTGCTGAGGGCCTAAGTGGAGGAAGAATGTTTTGAGAGTAATGACGGCAACAAGTGTGCGACTGTGGCCTGCATACAACTGATGTATGTATGGATCGTGATGGGAGTTGAGCCCCCAATAAAATGATTTATTTAAAAAATCAAATTAGACCAGAAGATGCACACTGCTACAGATAAGAGGCCACAACACAGGGAATCCAGGATAGATTGCCGCTCAGGGCCAACAATGAAAATAGAGGTAACAGCAGAATAAGGGAAAGATAGAGGGGAAAGGGGGAAACTGATCACAAGGAATGAACAACAGAAAAGTGGGTGAAGGGCGACAGAGGGTGATACAAGATAAGAAAATAATAATCTACAACTTATCAAGGGTTCAAGAGGGAAGGGGGGTAATAAGCTGATATCAAGGGCTCAAGTAAAAAGAAAATGTTTTGAGAATGACAATGGCAGGATATGTACAAATGTGCTTGACACAATGAATGGATTGTGATAAGAGATATAAGAGCTCCCAATAAAAGTATTTAATAATTTTTTTAAAAAGACTTCAAAATTGCTGCACCATTTTACATTCTCACCAGCAATGTATGAAGGGTCTGGTTTCTGCACATGCTCACCAACCCCAGTTTCTCACTTTTAAAAGAAATAGTGATCATTCTAGTGAATATGTGTTTCTATCTCATTGTGGTTTTAATCGGCTTTTTACTACTTACTAGTAATGATAGACATCTTTCCTTATAGTCAGCTGCCAGTTGTTATTTTCTTTCATGAAATACCTATTAAAATCTCTTGCCTGTCTTCAAACAATTCAAAATGTACAGATGATTGTCTGTTCTATTTAGAATAACAAGGGAGCTTTGTATTGAGAATAGGAAAAAAATGCAAGGGAAATTTGGATATATTTCTTTTTTTTGCGGGGGGGAGGGGTGGTGGTGGGCGGCATCACTGCTCTCCGGTGGTGGGAGTAGGAGGCCCAGCCCCACTGCTGGAATTGAACCTCCGTCCCAGCGGGCCGCAGTCCCTCGCACACTACGCCACCGGGGCTCAGCCCTGATATATTTCTTTATTTTTGTAAAAAATCATTTTATTGGGGGCTCATACAACTCTTATCATAATCCATGCATCCATTATATACCAAGCACATCTGTACATTTATTGCCATCTTTATTCTCAAAAGATTTGCTTTCTACTTAAGCTCTTGGTATCAGGTCATTTCCCCCTCTCTCCCCTCTTGCCCATCCCTCATGAATCCATGATAATTTATAAATTATTATTATTTTGTCATAACTTACACTGTCCGATGTCTACCTTCACTCTGGGTATATTTCTTTTGTTTTGTTTTGTTTTGTTTTTTTGGGGGGGGGGCATCACTGCTCTCCAGTGGTGGGAGTAGGAGGCCCAGCCCCACTGCTGGAATTGAACCTCCATCCTAGTGGGCCACAGTCCCATGCACAACCACTACGGCACCGGGGCTCAGCCCCTGGGTATATTTCTTTATGAGAAAAAATATTGGGGATTTCTTTAATTGGGTTTCTATATAATTTGAGATAATTTGGTGTTTATATTAGAAGCTCTAATTATTTTTTGGGGGGGGGGCATCACTGCTCTCCGGTGGTGGGGGTAGGAGGCACAGCCCCACTGCTGGAATTGAACCTCTGTCCCAGTGGGCCGCAGTCCTGCGCACAACCACTACGCCACCGGGGCTCAGCCCAGAAGCTCTAATTATTTTAGTTGGGTTAGCCAATCTTAACTTTTCTCAAGGTTTTAACTCTTAGAATACAGTTAGTTCAAATACCATGAAATTGCTAGCTTTTGTAGGTCAAAATAGCTATGTTTCAGCAATTTCACAGGGTTCAATACTACAAAACAAGTCACAGCCCCCTGAGCCTCATAATTTAATGCTATAAATATTTATCAAGGGCCTTAACATAGCTGCTGTTCTCAAGCAACTTCCATTCAAGTGGGGTAATCTAAAAGATACACTAATAGCAGTAAAACAGAATGAGAAATGCCATCATAAGATAAGATACAGAACAAAGGATGATGCAATAGAGTCAGCTCAGTCACTTAGGACAGACTTTGACAGATAAACCTCCAAAGGACTGATGCAAAAGGAGCTGACTAAAACAGTAGAGAACAGAGGACTCACTGAGACTACAGTCTGGAATTACTCTTTAAACCTGTAACGTGAGTCTACCCTCTGAGATCACCCTGTAGGGACCGAGCAGAGGGGCACACAAAATAAAGCCATTACCCTTAAGATCAGTGCCCTTCTTGAAATCCACCAGCACAAGACCAAAAGGTTCCCTACATGTCAAAAGCTAAGACAAGAAGGTAAGGAGGCAGATAAACTAAAGTACTGGAATGGGAGCTAACAGGACTCAATTCTAGAGAATGTTGGCATACTGTGTGAAATGTAACCAATGTCAAGGAATGATGGAAGTTGTCCAGCGGGAACCTAGATGGCTGTGTGAGCTTTCACTCAAAGCTCAATTTATTATTATTATTTAAAAGGAAAGAGTTGAAGCTGCCTGAGGAATTGAGAGTCTCTTTCCCAGTGGTGTGAACTACACACAGAAGATCTGTGAAGTGTGAGCCAAGGTGATAAGTACAAGGTGGGATGCTGCCAGATCATTTGAGATTTCTGGACCATGGGGAAGGGACAGGGAAGGAGCTGCAAGAGAAGAGGAATGAGGACAGGAAATAGACAAGGGATCAGACATAACAAGATTGTAGAGGATCCTGCATGTCATATTATAGAATAAAGATTTGGGGTTGCTGGGTTGTTGTTTTTTTGTTTTTTTTTTTTACTTTTTAGTAAGACTGATTCTCTCATACAATATGGGTCCTTTTGTGATCAACTGGCTTCAGTCAGCATGTCTTCCAAATCTGTTCAGTTCCATCATTTCATCGTTACTGACGCAGGGTATGTTATTGTGTATTTATGGGTCCATTCTTCCACCAATGAGCTCTGAGGTTATTTCCATCTCCTTGCTATTGTGAACAGTGCTGCAACGAACATGGCTGTGCATAGATCCATTTGTGCTAGATGTCTCTTAATTCCCTTAAGGTATAAACCTAGGAAAGGGTTGCTGAGTCATATGGCAGTTCTATTCCCAGTTGTTTAAGGAATTGCCATACCGTTTTGCATAATGTTTGCATAGTTTTATGGTCCCACCAGCAATGTATGAGGATTCCAATCTCTCTGTGCCCTCTCCACACTGCTTTTTTCTTGGTTTTTAAATTTTCTTTCGATGCAGATGGCATCTTATCATTGTTTTAACTTGCATCTCCCTGATGGCTAATGATCACGAGCATTTCTTCGTATGCTTTGGTTGCCGGAATGTCTTAAAAATCTCACTGCCATTGAGTCAATGCTGACCCATAGTGACCCTAGGGGACTGGATGGAACTGCCCTGTGGGTAACTGTTTCCGGGAATGGGCAGCCCCATATTTCTCCTGTGGAGCTGTTGGTGGTTTTGAACCACTAACCTTTCAGATCACAGCCCAATACATAACCTCTGTACCACCTGAGCTCCTGGGTGACTTAGAATGAAGATTTTGACTGTAAAATTATGTGATAGGCTAACATGGCCAAAGAACACACATAAGATCAATTGAAGGGCGGAGATATAAATGGCTCAGTGAGCCCCACCCTTGCCCTCTTGCTTTTGAATCTTCAGACCAGCTAGCTGCTTTGTTCACCCTGTGTCTGGACCTCCAAGTGACATTCCCCGTGGGACACCTAATGGTGGACTGTGTTATTGTGAGTTGAGGTTCTTTCAAGCCCTGCTTCGCCACACTCTTGAGCTGGGGACTGTTGGACTCTGATATCTGGCTGACTGTTGGTGACCTGCTTTGCTGTTTGCTGCTTGTGGCCAGATAGCCTGAATTGCTCTACAGAGGACTATTTGGCGGCCCTCAAGACTCCAAGGACTGCCAATCTACTAGCTGTCTCACACAAGTGAGTTGCACTAAGCCATTTGTACTGCTTTATAGATTATATAACTGTTTATTTCTTATCTAATATATCCTTCTATCTATATAAATATATAAAGAGAATTACGGGGCTGAGCCCCGGTGGCATAGTGGTTGTGCGCGGGACTGCGGCCCACTGGGACAGAGGTTCAATTCCAGCAGTGGGGCTGGGCCTCCTACTCCCACCACCGGAGAGCAGTGATGCCCCCCCCCAAAAAAAAAAAAAGTTTTTGAAATGGACAACAGTGAGATGTGTTGGATGTGAATTCAACAGGGTGTAGTTTTAGATGAGTTTTGCTACTGGCTGAGTTTTTTAAAAAATATAATACATTTAAAAAATGCAATGCATTATTTTCTTGTGTTCAATCACCTCATGTGCATATGGAAACTGGCAAATGAATAAGGGAATATGGTATTAGAGAAGAATATTAAATGTACTGAGGACTTCCAGAAGAACAAATACTTTTGTTTTAGAAGAAACACAATCAAAATGCTCCTGAGAAGTGAAGATGGCAAGTCTTCATGGCACATATTTTGGATATGTTATCAGGAGGCATCATTCCTTAAGAAGAACACCATGCTTGGTAAAGTGGAGGGTGAGCAAAAAAGAGGAAGATCCTCAATCAACTGGATTAATGTAGTGACTGCAATAATAGGCTCAAATGTAACAATTGTGAGGCTAATGCAGGACCAGCAATTTTTCATTCTTTTTTTTTTTTCCTGTTTACAATCATAAGGTTTATTTGGGAAGTTATCAGGTTACAATTCAGGTGAGAAATAGAGCTGTTCAGTTGGGACTTTCTGCCTACAGGCAGGCTTCCTTTGACTCTCAGACTTTTGGCCTGGCCTCTGCCCTACTAAGGTAATGTTACAAAGTTCTTTTCACACTGCCAATAAACACCCCCAGGGCATGCTATTCCATTATAATTCTCAATACAAAGGCACTCAGCTCCAACTCTAGAAGTCAGCAAACTTACCCCACCCCCCAATTAAATGCCCAGAGGTACCTTCCCCCCCTCCCTCCC
>PVJH01018724.1:0-44446 GCA_004026705.1 Nesogale talazaci
TTTCCATAGATCTTCTAGACTAGGGATGGAACACTTTTTGAGACAGAAGAGATGACCCGGTCCCTCACAACAATTTAAAAATTGTTCGAGTCATAAATATACTTTTATAAACAAATGAAATTACTATTATCTGAATAATATCCTTTAACTTTTTTCTATTTTACTTCAGAACCACATGTACATACTGCATATGGCTTGCAAGCCTCAGTTTTTCAGCCTCTTTCTAGACTACGGCTGACTAGAAAGAAATACATGGCAATCTACTCTGATGACCCTGTGATCACCACAGTTCAACCCATGTACCGAGTCACCATGCATCGAGGTAGACTTTACTGCAGCTAACAAGACAAACAACCCATAAAAGAAGAGAAGAAATAGGCTCTCTGGGCGTTCCTACTGCCATCTCAGGACATATCCGATATGTTCAAGTATACGCCAACCCAAACATCAGCCAAGGCACCTAATTTTACCATAAAAAGTGCATTAAAAATGAGCTGGAAAACTCGGCTTATACTCAACTCTATACAGAACACTAAATACTCTTTCACGTTAAAATATGTCTGGTAATCAATTACTTTCATACACAATTTCAATATTAATCAGGGTTATCTAAATGTTTAAGACATAAATAGGAATTCCAAGTACAGGCAAATTTGGTCATCTATTTAAAAACTCACCAAGATGATCTACAACTGCTAATAATTCACTGAAAAACTGACAGCATGTCTTAGCAGATTAAAAGTACAAGGGGTTCAGTATTCAAATCCAATTTTTTATAGCACATTTCTACTAATTACCAAGCTGGACCCACAATTTCCTATTTGTGCAAGTAAAATTGGGAGAGTGCTTCTTAAGCATTATGTTCTAGTTCTTTCAGTTGCCTGAAAGCACAGTACTACTGTTGGAAAGAATATGAGTATTAATTTATAATAGAAGTTTGGCATATCTATAAAAAATAAAATGTTCAATATACTCCTTGATCTACCAATTTCATCTTGAGACATATACCCTAGGATATGGATAAATGTAAATATAAAAAAGATTCATTGCAACAATTTTGTGAAGGTGAAGAAGCACATGGCATCCCACAAAAAAAGACCGACCTCGATTCATAGGTATTAACATCTAAAGATCTCTAAGACACCATACCACGTTCACCGCAAAGCCACACATATAGTAGAAGCAAATTTATGTAAAGTGTGTGTGAGTGTGTGTGTGTGTGTGAATAAATGTGCAGTAAGTGGCTTGAATGAATTCACACCAAACTAAGAACAAAGGTCACCCCCTGGAAGAGGATACTGGACCAATGTGCAAGAGCAGGTGAAGTGGGAAAAGAGCAGTCTTACTTTTCACTCCATATGCTGATGCTACTGTCTGCTCTCAAGTTGATTCTGACTCATGTATAGCAGCCCTGTACAACTACATTATTTTGATGTTTATATTATATATAACATTTGTTCTTTTTATTTAAAAAAATGCAATGCTAAATTCTAACTAAACTCTGGAATCATGTATGGGGGAAGTTTTGATCAGTGAAAGAAGTCGAGCCTGTAGCAGTAAAAAACATCCTTTGTAGACATTACCCTTCAAAGGAATAAAGAAAAGTTATGGACAGCATCAATGCATAATTATAAATGAGGATGACAGGGCTTTATTCGAAGTGCAAGCATCAAAGAACTAAGCAATTTGTATCTTAGAACTTTAAAAGCATAAAAGATACTGAGATTAGAAACATTAAAAAGACATAATCATCCCAAACATTCCTTTGAAATACAGTTTTAAAAATAAGTCTTATTACTTTGGGTACAGAATGAATAGTGTGTGGGCACATTTATTTGCTTTTTAAAATTTAAAAACCTGGCTAAGGATGTGAAGTGTTTACTCTTACCTGTACATTTTCTTCTGTAACTTGAATTTCTGCAGTGTAAACATAATCAATTAGCAACCTCAGGGTCCAGCCGTCAACCTCTTTTATTCGAACTCTCTTTGCTCGGCTCTCACTCATCTCACCTTAAACACAAAGGAGTAACAGTGAAGGAGCTGCTGAGAAAATACCCATGCTCAGGTAAATTCATCTTCTTGCCACCCAATGCACCGAGCAGGCAATTTCATCAACCACTTTTTACAGATCACAAAACTCTCCTCTACTACCTACCAAAATCGACCTGGGCGTATTGTAAAATGCAAGTCTGTCACCCATTTCTAACTGAAGATCCCATCCTAACAATGAACACACCCTGAAGGCTAGCTGCAAACACTCCTAGGGCTGTAAGAGCAGTTGCTCTGCTGCTGTTCATGCTAAAGCATTCATGTGACTTTATTTTTATCCTTTATGGATTTCTACTCAGGACTGGAAGAGCAAAGACTTTACCACCTTCAGCTAATGACAATGACTACTTGATTGAAAAAAAAAGGGGGGGGGGGAACTTACTAAGTTGGCACCATTCATTCAACCAGCCTTGAACGGTTACCATGGACCCAGATGACAGGGAGCAGACCCTGGACTCTGCCCTCAGAGGAACCCTCTTACAGAAAAAATCAAAATGAAAACAAGGGAACAGAGTCTAAGAGGAACCAGAAAAAGGATTACTCAACTTTACTATCTGTAAAGACCTGTTACAGATACATTCTAGCCCAAGTTCACTTCCTGTTTGTCACCTGTGCGAACTCATCCTGAAGCAATCCCCACCATTTTTTACTGAAAGGAGGTGCTCTTCTATATTACTGCTTCCTAACAAAAGCTAGAAGATCTAACTCCTAATGCCTGTTAATTTAAGCAATCAAGGACCATAAATAAGACCCTGTCTCTCATGAAAAGCAGAAAATAGAAAAAACAGCCCTTAAACGAAAAGTGGAAAACAGTTTTGATAAATTACTAACCAAATGGTTGAGGGAAAGAATGAAATTAACAGTAAAACCAGTACAGCGTCAAGCTAACTCATTGTAATCCCATACATGTCAGAGCAAAACTGACATACTACAGGATTTTCAATGAATGGTTCTGCTTCAGAACATAGGTCACCAGGACTTTCTTCTGAGGCACCTCTCAATAGACTTAATCATCAAGCTTTCAGTTACCAATCACAATTAGTAACTACTGGGTGGGAGAGGGGGAAGCAAAATGATGCTGAGTGTCATCAGCAAAAAAGCTTAATCCACGAAGTTTAAAAATAAAAAACATGACACAAAAGGCCACCCGTGGTCACTTTCACTTTAATTCAATCCCTATTAAAAATCCGAAGCAACATCCTTCAGATTTCTAACAACTTCTTTGTTCTTCATCATTGTGTCAGCAACCATAAACTATCATAGAATTGATGGGACTCCATAATGATGCAGACAGAAAGCATGTGAGGAGAGAGATAATGAGAGTGATGCACATTAACTACAAGCTGCTTGCTCCCCTGGAGGTTACCTCTGACAAGATGGAACAACCTCAAAAACCACACTGCTACTTCCGAGAAAGGGCGAAAAAGAAATCCAACTGTATTACAAGGGGAGGAAGAGAACTCAAGAGAAAAAGAGTCTTAATGCCTACACAGCAGGGATAAAGACGACTGAATTAAAGTGTTTGCTGCTAGAGGAAATTCTGTTTCCTCTTACCTAAATGGAAAAGGAGGAGGACTGAGACTCAAGAACAAGTCTTCAAATGGATGTAAGGCACTTTTGCTTTGCACCACTTTTTCTGGAGCTTATGAGTGGACAAATTTGTGAACAGACTACAAATGACTGGGGCAATCTGTTACTAGCAATCTGTTGTCTAGTCTCCTATCTCACACTTCTCACGTTTAAATATAATTTTTTCCACTTTTCCACAAACACCAAAGAATTTCTTACCTTGATGTTCATGGTTCTGTCCATTCTGGCCCCTGACCCCAAATGTAACCCCCACACATCCTTAAAGAGTCAGCTGGACCCTCTCCAGGTGACACTTGTTGGTGATACCCTCAAACTCCCCCCCCCCCCCTGCAAGGTTGGGGGGGTCAGGATCTCACTCTGAATATGCTTGGATACTGCAAGCAAATTCACTGTTATAAACCAAAGTTTCACCTAGTTCTTCCCATCTGATTCCCGAGTTTCCTGAGAGCAAGAATCAAGTGTTTCTGCAGTATCCCACATGCCTATTTTTTAATGACTACCCAATAAATATTTGTAAGATAAATGACTAGATAAATAAAAAAATCAAAGACCAATGTAAAATGTAGTGTTTTAACACAATACATAAAACTCTGTCCTGAGCATGAGCAACCTAGCAATGAAAGATTTAAGCCAATTAGCATTTATTAGACACTAACATTGCAGGTTGAGCTAAGCACCTGTTCTAATAAACCTGTCTATTGGAATGCTCTAAAAGTTAAGAGTTTAAGGATCTATATGTTGCTAGAAACACTTTTATCTCAAGGATCTTTAGTCAGGGCTCCTGAAATTCAGTGCAAACTGGTAATTTCATTGATCCACTATGATGTTCTAAAAAGTGAGTAAGTTGATGACAGCAAACCCTAGGATCCATTTCACTTAAAACATTCCATGATTCTAATTTCAGCAAAAGCAACATTTTTATATTTCTCATAAGGTCTATGAATTTTATCTCATGGTACCAAGTAAACTTCAAATGTATGTGTTAAACAAATCTTAACAAAATCCTGAGGCCTTTTTAAAATGCCACAGTATTCTAAACACAAGAATCCAACTTGAAAAGTTCTTTCTCAAGTAAAACAACTGAGACTTGTTCTAAATTGGTCCATAATTCACAAAGTGTGGGCTGAGCCCTGGTGGTTTAGTGGTAGTTTATGGGACTGCGACCCACAGGGTTGACAGTTCAAATCCAACAGCAAGGCTGGGTTTGCTACTCCCACCAGGGCAGTGATGCCACACACACACACAAAAAAAAAAACAAAAAACCCACAAAGTGTGACTACATCAAGGAATTATTTTTTACCTTCTTTCTCTACCCAAATACTTGCAACTATGATGTGTAACAAGAGTTTTGTTTTCATTCATTTTTAGGTGATATAATTTGAATGAGATGCTTACCTAAATTTAAGGGAACTTAAAAACAAAAGCCAAGAAAGAGTATCTGGTTATTCTCCATTTCCTAATAGGAGAGTCAATGACAAATACCCTAGTACTACCACCATTAGTCCAGTGAGCAAGAGACGATAAAATAAACAGGGTATTCGATGAAACAAGTCTCCAAAGAGCTATTCATTATCTTCACTGATCTTTACAATAGAACTGAATAGAAATTCAGCCCATGAGAAACAGATAATTAACTCTTATTTTGACAAATATTGAGATGAACACTCACACTAAGCCACGCAGTCTGTATTTTTGTACTTTCTTAATTTTTGCCAAACTGCTAACAATACACTGGATTAAAAACCAAGAGACAGTGAAACAGTGCACAGATCACCAGAAAGGTAAACAGTATCTATTATTGAAGAACCGGGGGTGGTTAGCCTAACAAACACAGAAAAGGTGCCCAAGGTTAGTCATTCCCCCAACCCAACTCACTCCCGTGGAGTCAGTGCCCACCATGGCAACCCTATCCAATAGGGCAGAATGGCCTCTGCGGGGTTCTGGGAGTCCTACTATTTAGGGGAACAGAAAGCCTTGTCTTTCTCCCTTGGAGTGGCCGATGGTTTCAAACTGACATCTCGAGGTGATCAGCCCAACCCATAAGCACTACACCAAATAATTAACACAAACAAACAAAAACAAACAGCACCCATTGTTGGCAAAAATATGGCAAAATAGGAGCCTTCATATAGTGTTGCTGGGAATATAAAATCAATCATGGCATAAAGTGTTCAGCCATTCTTTAAAAAGTTAAATAAAAATTCACTGTATGACCCAGGGATTCCATGTTAAGGTAACTACTCAACAGAAATAAAAATGCATCTCCACACGAATATTTGAAAGTGAAGTTCCCAGCCAAGTCAAATCTAGTGCCATCACGCTAAGTCCAACTCAAAGCAACTCTACATAAGGTTTATGAGGCTGTAAACCTTTCTAAGAGTAGATAGTCTCCTCTTTCTCCAGCAAAGCAGTTGATGGGTTTGAAACTCAGACCTCAGAGTTAGCAGTCAAGGGTTTACCCAACAGCACCACCACACCAAGGAATCCTAATCTATAATCAACCCAGATGTCCATCAATTGGTGAGTGAACAGTCAAAGGTGGTATGTCCACACAATGGAATACTATTTGGCATTGAAAAAGGAGCAAATTAGCAACATTATACAGGTGAATCTCAAAAGCATTATATAAAAATAAAATTTATTTGAAAAGTAATATATGGCGCAGGACTGCAGCCCACTGGGATGGAGGTTCAATTCCAGCAGCAGGCTCCACAGGAGCAAAGGCTGGGCCTCCTACTCCCACCACCAAAGGGCAGTGATGCCTAAAATAAAAAGAAAGTAATATATGATGAGAGTTATACACACAGTAAGTTTCCTAAAACTCCTTACACATGTGAAATGGGCAAACTTCATTATATGTAAAATTTTAGTGAAACTGTAACAAATGCAATATAAATTTTAAATGCACCATGAATTAACATCATATCCTTATTTTGTTCTGTCTTAGTAAAACAGAACACCGGTTGGGCTGTGGGTTAGGCACTGGATTACATCTACAAAGTTGACAGTTCAAACTCACCAGCCATTCTGAGGACGAGAGATGAGGCTTTCTATTCCTGCAAAGATTTCTAGTTTGATAAGTCTTACATGGAATCACTGTAATTGTTTGACTGTTGGTTTTAGCAAGTAGCTATCTAAAATCTAACTAAATATAGAAAGTGCATTCTCAACTTGAACTCCAGTTAACCACTACCAGTTAACTGAGATAACTAGAAATATTTACAAAATTAAAAAGTCTTTAGAGCCTTATTTCCTTCATTAGGAAAAACTCAGCATATCCATAAGGAAGAGGGGGAAAGTGAAAGATTGCTTAAATTATAATATTATTAAATAAAAAGAAAAGCAAACCAAAGATATAACAAGCTTTCGGGTCTCTCTCTAGCATACAGTTTTCTGGATACCTAAGACCTGGAGCTTGGAAAACCCAAGTGCTTCATTTTGAAGAGAAAGGTAAGATTCTTGATCCTATAGTTCAAAGTTAATCACTGTAATTTTGTTATTTTGTTGAAAATGAACTATCCAAATTTGTGATATGTGTGTGTGTATACACTCTCACATAACTGTCACAGAAACCCTATGATCTAAATATTATTCCTGTTTTCCAATGGGGGCACTCACACATAGACCGGTCATGTGAGCTTGCCAAAGACCTAGTAGTGCTAGCAGGTAAATGAGACAGCTGAAGGAAAGTGGAAACTCGGGACAGAGAATGCGCAGAGCCTGTGGCAGCTTGTCCTAGGAATTACATTTCCCAGATCCCCCTGCTATCCCATGGAAATTCCTGAGAATTTTGAGCATAGTAGGGTGCCTAGAAAAACTGAGTCCAGGCATGCTGGCTGAATAGTTCTCTTCTTTCTGTGCGCTTCTAAATAAAATTCTATAATGAGACACTATCTCTTCCAACCACAAACCTTTCTCTTGGTAAGGCATTAACCTAATTCCTGTAACATATATAGCAGTAGCAGTGTCATCTGAGGAGAGTCCACCTCCAGAGGACAGCACTTCATTAGGGAATTCCTAGTATATTTCTGTTCAACTCCTTTTTACAAGTCTATACTCTTCTTACAGTCGTTGGGGGAAAATAAGCTACAAAACCAGAGGTTCTCAACCTTCATGATGCCACAACCCTTTAATACAGTTCTTCATGTTGTCGTAATCCCACCAACCCTAAAATTATTTTCATTGCTACTTCATAACTGCAATTTTGCTACTGCCATGAATTGGGTGACCCCTGTGAAAGGGTCGCTTGATCCCCAAAGGGGTTGTGACCCACAGGTTGAGAACTGCTGCTATAAACCAAGAGACTGAAATGAATTCCAGGACATAAAAACCTGACTGGTCCTATAATATTAATATTGACTTTTCAAATCGGGCCTCAGTCAATGATACCCCATCAAAAAACTTGTATAAAATTGTTTCACAACTCCTCCAGTCTCCTCGAGACACTCCTGATTTAACGAAGGACTGCACGAAGCTGAAATAAGAGAGGCTTCAGTCGTTCCTCTTGAGAGGCACCAGGGAAAGTTTCTACTAAATCCATTTTCTCTACAAGGTCATCTGTACTTGTCTTTATCTGTTAAATCCATTACAACCACCAGACTTCAAGAAAGGTCAAACCCTCCCTTATAGCCCTTTTGCCAACATGCCTCGGGATGCTCTCCCAAACATACACTCCCCAGCACAGTCCCCCATCTCCACCACTGCTTTTGACACTGAGGCTCCATACTCTACTGTGCGCTTACATGAGCAATCTCTTCCTCCAAGACCCAGCCTCTGCAGGCTGAGAGCCAGCTCGTAGAGGGACAAGGGATACTTAACAGTTACTAAATGAACGGCTTTGTATTTTTACATAACATTTGTATTTACAGTAAAGATATTTTGTTTGCCCTACCACTACTCAAAACTTGAAAACTCATTGATGGATTAATGAGTAACTTCATTTCTCTGTATAGTATACAGGTATAAGCTATACACACTTAAATATACACATATATGAACTAGAAGTGTAATGAACATATATTACTTTTTCCACAAGTAATAACACAATTCTGCATATTTTGAAAGTTGTCCAAGTAAAATCTTGTTACTAAACCACCCTGCTATCTTAAGACTTCCAAATCTAGGCCATTAAGGAAATATTTCTATGGTCACTGTAAATACTTGGACAAAAATGAAAAAGCACCTGAGAAAATGTAAAATACCAAAAGTGCTTTTCTTGTGCAAAAAGAAGAAACTGTCAAAAAGCTTTTATAAACAATATAATGGTAGATGATGGAAAAATAGGTAAATATAGTGACAAAGGGAAAAGCAGAGCAAATAGTTTTGAACATGTATATATGCAAATATACGTTTGCTGACCACAAGGAAAAATAAAGTCGAGGGGGCATTCAGAATGTAGCAAGTTGGTTTTCTTCCATTATGTTGCCTAGTTTCACACACAAAAAGAAAATATTAATATCCAGAAAAACTATGATATGAAAATAAAAGATCAGACAGTTAAAAAAAGTCCATAAACTAAAATGTATCCTACCTGTAAACATAGCGTGAAAATAAGGGCTACAGGCAGCCAGCACCACTCTGTGAGCAGAGATTTCCATGTCTTCAGCCACAATTGTGACATCACACAGCAAATTCTGACTGTTTCAAATCAGAGGGAAAACAAGAGTTAAGACAATATCAATAATAAATGCACAGAGTTTCTTATCCAAAAATATTACAGAAAACTCTCTATTCAGAAGTTGAAACTTACTTTAAAAACTGTCACCCATTATAATAGTGTCCCTACATACAACATATGAAGAAAACAGTCAAGACAGGGTGATATATGTATAAACCCCCAATTAATAATAAATTTCTTAAAAAGACAGAGGGCCAACACATTTTGGTCTCTCACTCAATAGCTTGTCTTTATTTAATAGGGAATCTTCCCAAAATGGATTATTGCTTTATCAGTCCAAAGGAAATTACTGGAAGCCAACCATCAGTGGCGGCTGAATCAAGAACACTAACAGCTAAAGTGACATTGAAAATAAAATACCAGCAGAAAACTAAATTATTATGTCAAAGTATCTGAAAAGGAGGGAGGGGCTGTTTAAAATAACCCTGGCCATTAAAAAAAAAAACTCACCATGGTAAAATTACATTCTATCATACTGCCTGAAAGACATTTGGGTATTTGAAGCTGTATAAGAACATAATCTAAGTGACCAGATTTTGATATTGATAAAGTGGGACACCATTGACGGGGGGGCAGGGGGGGTGAGGTGGGGGGTCTAGAGGGGGTATATTCTATTCCCTTCCCGTTCTCCAGTTGTTCCCTAGCTTGTCATGCATTCGTTCGAAAAATGGGGATTTTTTTAAAACGCCACAAGACATGGGAAAAAGTGTTTAAAATCAGGACTGTCCCGCCAAAAACAGAACGTCTGGTCACTTAAAAATCTCATTCCTTAAACCTGAAAATGTTCCCATATGTGAAATTGAAAAGCATTTTAAAAATTTTCCCATCCAACATCAAAACAATACACATTTTTCTCCTGTGAACATGGATCATTCTCCGGTACAAGTCAACAACCAGATCACAAAGAAGTTGCAACCAATCTTAAGACTGAATCGGATAAAATATCTTCACAGGCCATAAGGAGTAAAAGTAGAAATTCGTAACTGAAGGAAAGCTGGAAAATACACAACTATGTAGAATACTTGCAACATACTATTAAACAACAAATGGGTCAAGGAAAAAAAAACAGGAGAAAAATCAAATTACTTGCTCTCAAATGAAAACAAAAGCTGGCCAGTTCACTGTTGGAGGGCCAGACTATAGTTAAAAACAAAAAAACAAAAAAATACTATAAACAAATTCACTGTGTGCCCAGGATGAGTTGGCTGCTAAGCAGGACAGCAGCGGCAGCAAAAACACTTGGTGGGGTGGATAAATGTTCTCAGTGGGCCACATGTGGCCCACAGGCCATAGTTTGAGGACCCCTCGTTTAAAGTATGAGGACTGATAGGACATAGTAAAGACAGTGCTCAGTGGAAAATGAACAATGAAAAAGCTAAACTAAGAAAGAAGTTATATCAATAATCTAACTTTACAACTTAAAACATGAAGAAATAAAAAACACCAAAAAAAAAGCAAAGCCTCAGTCCCATGAGTTGATTCTGAAGAGATCGGGCACATTCGGGAGGGTATGGCCATAGACCCAGGAGTTGATCCTGAGTCACAGAGACTAGAGTTTCCAAGACTGTAACTCTTTAGGGGAGCAGAAAGCCTCATCTTTCTTCGGAGAATGGGCTAGTGACCCTGAGATTCACAGCCCAATGCATAACCACTCCATTAGTTCTACCAGGGCTCCTTTATAATGGAAGATATTAGCAAATTTAGAGCAAACTAAGTCTAAAGGTACTTTTGTTGATAGTTGTCCAGAAGCCATTCCCAACTTATCCCAACCCCATCAGGGAGCAGATTAGAATGTAGCTGGGCTTTCCAGACTGTAACACATTTTTGGAAGATGATGCCAGGCCTCCCTTCTGGGGCATCTCTGGGTAAACTCCCTGGAATAAGCTTAAGCTCCCTAAAGTAAACCAAAATGATATTTTAAAATGTCAAAAAATCTGTAACAAGTGAAATGACTAATTCAGTCATCAAAAACTCTCCCAACAAAAGTAAAAGTGCTAGTCCACAGGGCTTCACTGGGAAGTTCTACTAAACATTTAAAGAAGAATTGGTATCAATTCTTCTTAAACTCTTTCAAGAAAATAGAAGAAAAAGGAACATTCCCTAATCATCCTGGTATGAAAGTCAAAGGTGCCACAGGAAAATAAAACTATAAATCAACATTCCTTTAGATGCCGAAATCCTCAACAAAATACTCACAAACTGAATCTAAGACCATATTAAGAGACTTATACACTAAGACCAAATGGGGTTTGTAGATGTAGTTCAACATTAGAAAATCAACTAAATGTGAAGCATCGTATTAAAAAAGGAAAAGAATCACACGATCATCTAAATGGACAAAAAGGCACGTGACAAAGTCCAAAATGAGTTCTTGATTAAAACCCTCAACAAGACAGAATCAGAGAAGAAGTTCTTTAATATGATGGCAAAAAATTCAGAGCTATACCCTTAAAATCAGGACTAAGACAAGGATACCTATTGCTTTCACCATTGCTCTAACCAGACAACTAAAATGTGTCTAAATTATCAAGGGAGAAGTAAAACTACCTCTATTCCCAGATGGCATGGTCCTTATAGAGTAAATATTTTTCAAATCCCTAGGAAAACAATTAGAACTAATAAAAGAATTCTGCAAAGTTGCAGTGTACAAGATGCACACATCAAAATCTATTGGATTTATATAGATCAATAATGAAAAGAGGAAGTGAAAGGAAAATAATTCATTTATAATATAATCTAAAATAACAAAATGTCCAGGAATAAATAAACAGGAAGGGGAACTGTCTATTCACTGAGAACTACAAAACACTTCTGAAAGAAATGAAGAGTGCGGGTGGCACTGTCAGTTGATCTCAAGCTGCTCTACCCACAGGTCAGTGCTTCAAATCCACCAGCTGCTCCAGGCGGGAAAATGTGGCTGTTTGCTCCCATGAAGATTCAGTCTAGTTGATGAGATGGACGAATTGTGGGTTTCAGTTTCTGATTTGGGGGGCTTTTTTGGGTAAGTATAAGATTGTCTGTCCCAGGGTTACAAACATCCAATTTATATACAATCTGAAGTTATGAACCTGTTCTAGAAAGGCTATTATCATGGTACTTACAATGGTCTTTACTAACAAATGGATGCTTTGTTAAGTGCATCAAAAAATTATTTGTCTTACTGTGTAATTTTGATAAAGATGTTTTATTTACAAATTTGACTTAAGAACAGAACTTGCTCATAATCTCAAGATGGCCTGTAAATGAAAAGGCAGTGTCATGATGCTATATTGGAAAACTTACTACATAAAACATCAACACATTGAAATAAAATAATACAGTAAATTGCTGTCAGGTAAGCAGTGGTCTGATAACCGCAAGGTTAGAAGTTCAAGTTTGCTAGCTGCTCTGTGGTTGAAAGATGTGGCTGTCTGCTCCTGTAAAGATTAACAGCCTCTGAAATCCTACATGGGCTCATTATCAGCAGAATCAACTCAATGGTGGTGGGAACTCAAAGGGACTGAAAGCAAAACCCAACTGCCACGTTTATCGAAGTAGATCAACTAAGCAAAGCAATTTAAAGTTGCAAGGGCCCTAAATAGGCAAGCAACCCTGAAAAAAGAAGAAAGTAGAATCCACATCTCCCAGGTTCAAAACAATAAAGAAAATATTCTGATATTAATGTAAGAATAAACATATGGGGGCTCCCCTACTCTACACACACAAACACGAAAAAAAGTTGTTGGGAGGAGCTTCCATAGTACACATTTTTCCAACTAGCAGCTCATTGGGTCTTAGTGCACACAGGGGCATCACCTGGGAAGATTCTCCCTCGTCACAGTGAATGTTTTTGTAACGGTCAATTTAGGAGAAGAGCAGGTGACTGTGAAATTTTGTTTCCTGCTCTGGAAAAATGCCACTGAAACTCCTGTGATGTTGAATACAGGTTGCATGGGCAGTGCTAAATCAAAAACCTACCTTCCTGAAACTAATGATCATTACAGTGTGGCAAAACCAAAATTCCTTTCTTTCTGTAGTACAGATGATTAGGTACTACATTCATGTGTTTGTGGGCAGTGCATATAGTTCAATGTAGCATCCACTTGTCCCCAACTCCCTCCTCATTACTCTGCTTATATTCTACTATTTACTTCTGTAATTTTCTAGTAACTTACAGGCAACTTTCACACAGTGCTCCATCAAGTCCTTACTGGTTCCCATTTGTCCACAGTGCTTACAAATTGGCTTCCACTGAATTGGCACTAAAACTTTTGAGAGTCCTTTAGCATCTGTCCTCCCTTTGGTCTAGGAGAAACTGCCGGAAGGAGAGCTGCTGCCTCAGTTATGACTGTCTTCTAGAGCCTTCCTGTTAATGAACTTGCTACATCAACTGGACAGAGTACTCGTCATGGCAGAGTCCTGGTGGTCCAGTGGTTAATCCAAAGGTCAATGGCTTAAACACACCAGCCACTCTGAGAAATATTACAGCCTTGGGAACCTTCCGGGATAGTTCTACTCTGTCGTATACAATTGTAATGGGTCACAACTAATCTGAACACAGTGGGTGGTGGCAACAATAGTAGTAGTGCTCACGGGTAATAACAACTTAATGGCTCATGATGATGCACGAGGCATCAGACAGGGGCTGTTGTTAGTAAGGCAGCACAATACCCCTACATTTTAATTCCTCCAGATCCATGTGTAAAACATAATGTTCACCATCTTTTCTTAAAAACAAAACCACAAAAATCCCTACTGTGCAATTTCATGAGTTCTAGAGTTTATGAAGCAGGGTGAGAAAAGTCAGTGTTGTTTATGGGCAGCTCCTAGACAAGAACTTTACCCACATGTATTATTTCATTTAATCTCGACTACAATTTATGCTATTTTTTAATTCTCCAATATCTGGCTGGGGAAACTAAGGTTTATAATAAATAATCAGCCTTAAAAAAAGAAAGAAAAAAATTAAAACTCACTATCACTGAGCTGATTTCAACTCATAACAACCCTACAGGACAGAAGACAACTATTCCTCTGAGTTTCCAAAACTTTTCAAGAGAGCCTCATGTTTCTCACAGAGAACCACTGGTGGGTTTGAATTAAAGGCCTTGTGATTAGCAGTTTACTGTGTAGCCAGACTAATGGCATTCGCCTAGTGTCAAAACCAGGTTTCAAATACACAGTCTTAACCACTCAATAAAACACTGTGGTATTAAAACTTGCTAACACTTAAATAAGACATGGAATAAAAAAAATTTTAAGGACTCAATGCTATCAAGTTGAATCTGACTCAGAGCTACCTTATAGGAGAGAGTAGAACTGGTCCAACGGGCTTCTGAGACTGCAGATGTGTATGGGACTAGAGAGCTCCTGTGGAGCAGCTGGTGGCTTTGAACTGCTGACCTTCCAGTTATCAGAAAGCCAACACATAGCCCTTCTATGCCACCAGGGGCCCTTAGGACATGAACTAGAATTTATAAACAATTACTTATTGGTTAGCATACATACATACACATAGTTCATAAAAGCCCAATTTTAGTGGGAAAATTTTTGTTTACTTGTTTAACAAAGCAAAGCAATACTATCTCTACCTTTAGAAAGTGGTAGGAAGGGCTGGTAATGCAACAATTACAGGTTAAAGTGAAAGCACCAGAGTGAAGATGCAGAGGCAGGGGAGGGTCAGAAGAGCATCTTGTGGCTCCGGACCTTGAACTGAGTCTTGCGGAGAAGCAAGAGCTGCATCAGGAGCAAGACAACCTAGGCACAGTCACCAATGTCGGTTCCGACATGGTGACATGAAGAAGTGTAGAGAAGGGGTGGGGAGAATACGGTGATTATCAGCAGAGTTAGCACAACCTAGAATAGACTCATCTGGCTTTTGCTATTAGGGACAGTGGATTTGGAGACAAAGCAACGATGAGTCAAGTGAAACTTTAAACTTTACGCTTATTTTCCTTTTGACAGTAGTCCTTCCTTGTGTTCCAGTTTCATGATGGAACGTGAGTGAAACTTCACTTAAACACCCCAAAAGCACATAATTAACTTACACTTGAGTACAAGCTGACCCAAATATCAGTCGAGTCACTTAATTTTACAAAATCTGCATTAAAAATGTGCGGAAAAATCGTAATTTATACACAAGCTTATACAGTACATTCAGCTTCAATTACAATTACTCATTGATCCAAATGTAGCATGACTATGCTGGTTATCATAAATATAACTATCTTGGCCTTAGTGGATTATTATTTGATATTAGGTAACTAGACAGCTAGCTAAAAAGCTGTACCATATTAAGCATCTACTTCCTGAGTTAGTTCACACTGACTCTGAGCCACATAACAAATAAATAACATACTCAATTTTAGGATCACATTTTTAAAAACCTTAATTTTTTTTTTTTAAATAGCATACAAAGACAGGATCTCTGCCCACCCTCCCTCTCTTTCAATCAAAGTGCCTTTCCTGAATGTGGCTTTTGTGTCTTTCCAAATGTGCATGCTTAAAAGGGGAATGGCTTTGTGGTAAGAAAGAAAGGACTAAGAAGGAATAATCTGGCTAAAGAAATCATAGAAATTTACTTTATCAGTTTATGTGCAGTCTTGGGCAATGATTTTTCTGGGATTATGTTCCTATTACCTGAACTCTAAAAAGGAATAAGCTATAGAAAAAGCTCTTAGAATGGAATAAAGTTTGTAAATGCTTATAAATAAAATTGTATCGTCACTCATTCCTCAGGCCTTATAGTCAGGGGCAACCCTAAAGAACAGACTAGAATTACCCATGGGTTTCCTAGGCTGAATTGCAGGGGCCATAGCAAATTGCCATGTCTTTTTCCTAGCAGAGAAATGACTGGGCTTAAAAGTCCAACCTTTCTGTTACAAACCAGGTGTTAATTATTGTGGACCACGAAGGTGACATCATGCAGAATACCTTATAAACCAAACCACAGGCTGCAAGACAGCAGGAGTTTGCAGATCAGCAGGACAGACAGACAAGGTAACAGGCCAATACAAAATGGTGCTGTGATCATTAAATTGGTGTGGGATGTTTTGGAACGCAAAGGTGAGGGCATGCGCAACCTAAGTAGATGGCTTTCAAAACAAAATCTCTCCTAAGCTTAAAGCTAAAGAGCAACGAAAAGAGTGAAATAGATTTTATTTTAAAAGTCAAATGGCACATGGGAAAAAGAATTAATTCCCTAAATAAAGCAGTGCCATGGACATTTCCCCTTCTTAGAGTGTGGTGGGAGGGCTACTTTGAAAATAAATGGAGTATATGGCTAGACATACCAAACACTCTTTGGTTTTCTGATTAAAAACTAATGAATTCTACAAAGGTGTTGAAGAAAGCTGATGGTGCCCAGCTATTTAAGGATAGAGTCTGAAAGGCTTTTAGTTAAACAAGTGGCCATCTAGTAGGAAAGCAACAAAGCCCATATGGAAGAAGCACACCAGTCTTTATGATCATGAAATGTGGAAGGGAAAAGGTAGCAGACGTTCAAAAGCAAGCAACCAAATCGATGAGAAGGGGTGATGTGGTGGAGACCCCAAAATCCACCTGCAAGTTAATTGGACACTCCCTTTCAGAAGTGCCACATGATAAAACCACTGTGTGATATAGCACTGATGAAGCACATAACTATCCTCTAGTTTTTTAATCTTTTCTCCTCTTACTATTATGGTTTTTATTTGTCTTATTTATCATCTCAGATTTTTGTATGTTCATTTGCATCAAGATTGTTCAATACATGCATGCCAAGATAAATAACCCTTCAGAAACAGTAACAGGAGTAATGATTTCCTGAAGGGAACTGGAAGGTGGGAGGGGGGAGGTTTGCGGGAGCAGCTGATAGCACTGATGACTCTATAACCCCGGCTAGCGAACAACAGAATTGTACATAAATGGATAGAGTAGATAGTGTAAAACATGGCAAAAAATTGTAATAATAAGGATTTCTGGGGGAGAGAGTAGAGGAGGGAGAAGACAAAGTGGAGCTGATATCAAGGAGTTCAAGAAGAAAATGTTTTGAAACCAACTGTGGTAAAATAAAAAGAAGGCTACACAAACAAAAAGAAACTGTTGTAGCAATTGTACAACACTATTTGATGCGATTGGACTATGGAATGCTATGATAACTCTAAGTGATCCCAATAAAATGATTTTTAAAAGATAGATGAACAAATAAAGCCCATACAAAAAAAAAAAAAAACCTAATTCTTAAACTAGTAAACGATCTTACTGTTTTATAAGACAAGGCATAAATCTTCTTTAAAAAAGAGTGACATTCGGGGGCCATATGGTGAGATGAGCTGTTAGCCATCCTTAAACAATGGGACAAATGCCTATCGTAGACAAGAAATAAAACAAACTGTTGGTACCAAGAGAACAGCATTGGTGGTTAGGACAAGGAAATAAGAGGAAGACAAACGGAAGCCAGACAAAAGGCCAGAAGTCAAGGATATCAGAAACTGATTGGAAATCAAAGGGCTGGGTCAAATGTGGAGTTGTTGTGCAGGATGCAGGAGTGCTGGACACTTGGCATTTGAAAAGCAGATATGTATTGACAACATTTAGTCCAATTTCCTCTCATTGACAATGCCATCTAGTAAAAAGGCTGAAAAAACCTGGCTAAAATGTCAGTAACTTCAAAGAGCCATGAAACTTTCAGTCAGTAACTTTTCAGACTCCATGAAAAGTATAATCTTTTTTCCATTTTATCTTTTTAAAGCCATAGTGGTGCCATACATAAATGGATAGAGTGGATAGTGTAAAACATGGCAAAGATGAAGGGAAGCACAGGGAAAGAATAAATGTAGAGTTCAAGAAAAGTCAATTCTACAGTCACTTCTGGGGGCAGGGGGTGGGATGGGGTGGTGACAACAACACACAAACTTGTAACTGCTCAACAAACTTGTAACTGCTGAGATTTTCAAACAGGAAAAAGAAGAGCCAGTCAACCTGGAAAGTCAAGGAAGAACCCACTACAGGCAATGACTTAGAAAGGGCTTTAAACCAGTAAGCACCAAAACCAATCAACTGCCTCGAGTCAATTCCAATTCATATTGATCCTATATGACAAAACAGAACTGCTCCCTAGGGTTTCCAAGGCTGCGAATCTTTGTGAGGCAGAAAAAAACATCTTTCTCTCAAGCCTCTTAGTCAGCAGCCCAACTTGCAACCCACTACACTCCCGGGGCTCCTTAACAGAAGAAAGGGAGCTACATTCTGAAGCAGCGCACATTCTCACACATAGTAGGTATTCAGTAATTAAGGGAGCGCAGATGCTGTATTATTAATAAGTTTCTTGCTAGTCCTTTTCTTCATTCTGTGAATTAGATGATTTAAAGATTGTATCCAAGCTTGATAACCACTGCTTCAAAACAAATCAATCACAAGTGTTTAAGAAACATTATAGACAATTTACCAATTAAATTTAAAAGACTTCTGGCTTCAATTGGCTCATAAAAATTTCTTAAATAAACAAGCTTGTTTTATTTTAAGGTTCTATCCAACTGCTCTGTCCCTCAAGAAATGGTTCATATCCTACTTAAATACAAAACAAGAACAAAAGAACCTGGCAATGTGTGTGGTAGCTACTTATTTGTTGTCAATTTGAGACCTAAGGGTGAAAGGGAGGAGTTTAGCCTGTCAATCATGTTGCAGCCTCATGACCTCACTGGAGGCGGGAAACTCGCTCACTCCTTGCAAAGCATCCTGTTGAGAAGATACATGGAGCTCCACCAGAGCCCGGGGCTGAAGGAGCCATAGGGAGACCCCAGCCAGTGCTGAGATGCTTACAATGATGCCACTGGACCCCCAAGAATTTTCACCCACTGGCCTGTGACTTTCTTGCATTTGACATCATTTCATGTGTCATGGAAGTCTGAAGAGTAATTTATAGACTGGTAAAGGACATATAGGCTAATATCAGACTTAAGGACTTCATCTGGATGGGGCTGGGATGTTTTCTCAATATTCAATTGCTCTTGTATATAAAGCTCTCTCTTATACACATGAGTGTCTGGAATTTGTTTCTTTAGTCTATCTAGACTAACACTAGTGGGGAGTGGGGCACTAGAGAAATAAATAATGATTATGGAGAGTGGATGTTTGTTAGACCTCTGCTTCATGCTAATGTTTCCATTTGCCTGGCTTATGCTTTCTTGCAAGAATATAAAAACTTAAAGTTTTTATTATTTTGTTTGGTTGTCATCTTTGGTTATTCCAGTGTGAAATGATGAAAATGAATGTCGTTAATGTATATTTGAGCTCAGGGGACAAAATCGCCCCTGGAATTTCTTGGAGCTGCTTGGTCAAAGTGGCTGACAGAAAGTCTGGCTCTAGCTTGAGGCTGTCAGAGGCCTAATTCCATATGTTATATCAATAGAATAGGTTAGATAAGCATTAAGATAAGCTAAGGATTGAACTTGACTGCTTTAAGAATTGAGTAAATTTAGGATCTGATTTCTGATAGAAATGATTATTGGGAAGTATGAAAATAGCTTCCAAGTCCACTTGCCTTGAGGCATTAAAATTTAATCTTTAAATGAGTTTAGGACATGCCTGCAAAAGTGGCTCTTACAGAATAAGCCCCACGCAGTCTTGGAGTACCCAAGACACTAGTATTCCAAGAGATTGTTGGCAGGGGGGTGGGGGGGTGTCGACAGATTGAAGGAAAAGAAAGAACTCTTTGAATCTTTGAATTTTGAACTAGTGGTTTCTGTCAGAAGCTGGAAAGAAAAACTCCTCTCTAGGACTGATCATTAAAGGGAGCCTGTGGGCAGGCTGAAATGCTTGCTAGGTGACAACCTAGATCTACTTGTTGAGTGGAAGTGGGAGAAATGCAGCAATACAGAGATGGGTTGAGTCTTTCCACTGACAACCTGGACCTGATTTACAAGGACTAGAAGAGAAGGCAAGAGTGGTTGATCTGAAGTTCATGACCAAGCAGGCTACGCTTGTTGAGAATTTGTGATGAGTCCAAGGTCTAAAGGCAAGACAACCAATGGGCACCCTGGTGAGGCTAAGTGAAGCAGTCCACAATGAGTTGATCAGAATTCAACCAGATCAAGAGAAGATTTTGTTTGTTTGTTTTGGGGGGCATCACTGCCCTCTGGTGGTTGTGGGAGCTACCCAGCGCTGCTCCTGAGAGCCGCCGCTGGATTTGAACAGCCAAGCCCGTGGGCCGTAGTCCCACACTCAACCACTTACGCCACCGGGGCTCAGCCTTAAAAGAAGGTTTTTGAGCCTGTGAACTGATGTATAAAGTCATACTGATGACTTTATGGATGGCCTGTCTTGATTGGACTTTCCTTATGGATTCAAACTTCACAACGTTCCAACTGGAAAAAAAGCCTCTTCACATCAAAGCACTGGATTGATGCAAATGGGCAGTACAGAAATTGGGATACCTAAAATGGAGAGAATAAAGGCATTAAGTGGTTTGCTGACAAGCTTTCAGAGGGAGAATATATTCATAGGACTATAGGATTAAGGTATTGGTATTACTTAACTGCAATTGTTATGCATACTTGTTTTGTTCACTTATAGAATGTTATGTTTAAATGAGGGTGGCACATAATGTATGCATTTTAATTTTAACCTGTTAAGTACAGATTTTTTTAAGCAATGATTTTATTACTGTTTGTTTGGTTTTATTATTGCTTGAAAATTATGTATGGCTAGAGTTGTGTGATGAGGAGTGGGCTGTGGTAGTTACATAATCTGTTGTATCATTAAGAATGAAGGGATGGAATTTAGCCTATCAGTCAGGTTTGCAGCTTGATGACCTCATTTGGAGGTGCTAAGGAGATAAATAGCTTGTTGGAGGCGAGATACTCACTTCCTGTGAGACAGTCCTGTTGAGAAGACACATGGAACTATACTAGAACCCTAGGGCTGGAGGAGCCACGCAGAGACCCCTGCCAGCCCTCTGATACTTCCACTGGATCCACAAGGATTTCCAATCACTGGTCAGTGATCTTCTTGCATTCAGTGTCACCGCATGTGCTGCTTAAGTCTGAAGAGGAATTTATAGATTTGTTTCAGACATTTGAGTTAATATCAGACTTATAGACTTGATCGGGCTGGGAAGTTTCTCAATATCCAATTGCTCTTGAATATAAAGCTCTTTTTTTATACACACGTGTCTATGAATCTGTTTTTCTTGTCAACCCAGACTAACACAGTGTGCTACACTACAAAAAAAGAAATTAGAGAGTTCATACCCTACTTAATTCCTTATGATTTCTCAAATAAAAAAAGGGATATAAAGAGAGACCAGGCTCATGCTGAGGTTCAATATTTAATCATTTGCCATCTAAGCAGCAAATTATAATAATGTGCAACAGATCATCCAATCCCAGTAGTGATCTTAAGATATCTAAGGTATAATACCTACCCTTTCAATACATAGCTTCGAGTTTTTTTGTTTAAATATCTTCCTGAATGTAAGAATTACTGTTGTAGCTGAATAACTAAGTATTTATAGCTTACATTTGATATAAAGTTGAGTTTTGAATTGATTCATATTTTTCCTTATTGGAAAGTTTTAACTTCTAAATATAACTTAAGAATCAAAATTATCTTCCTTTTAAATATATGCAAAACAAAAAAGGTTGGCCACTGTTAATATTCATGAATTTTTTTTTAAGACTTAAGCACAGCTTTTTGTATTGTCTACAAAACAGGTTTATTTTTTACTTGTTTATTTTAAAGACTACAATCTTATCTTTTAACTATTCCTGTTTAAAGCTGCCTTAAAAATCTCGGTCTAATTTTCTCAATAAAATGTGTCTCAGATACAGTCTGTTCTTTTCTGTCCTCCATGGACCCAATTCAATGTGCTGTGCATAATAAGCACTCTGTAAAGATCTACAGGCTTGATTTTGAAAATAGTGCTTTGAAAAACTTCCATCTATCCATGCTTGAGCACTCTGAGAGCTTACCAATTTACACCAGAGATTTTCTGCTGTGCTGTCATTGCCAGTAACTGTTGCTGCTATTAGCTTTGACTCAAGATGACTCAATGGGTTGAAATTCTGCTTGTTCCTGTACCGACCCAATGATGGGTTACTAGTTGAGAGAATTGTAATCTACCAGGTGTTCACTGGCTAATTTTTGGCAGTAGATTGCCAGGCCTTTCTTCATCGTCTGTCTGTACGCTTCACTAAAAACTGAAAGCATCACAGGAACTTGCAAGCCTCCATTGACAGAAAGGTGGTGCTTGTGCACAAAGTTCACCAACTGGGATTCAAACCCAGGTCTCCTACAAGAAGGGGGAAAATTCTACCATTGAACAACCACACTCACCCTTCTACATCCTTGTCAAATTCTTCCTCCACTGTCATTAATCCCCCTTTCTCAAAAACATTTACTATGCCCACTTCGCAGAAAATTAAGTTCAAATTCATCACAATACTTAAGGCTACCACAATTCTTCCCTTCTACCTTTTGCTACAAACTTCCCATGAACCCCTTGTCCATCAGATTGCCCTCACCCTCTTCCTAGCTCAGGAAGTATCTCAGGAACTCCTTTTCCTCTGCAGTCTTCTATGTAAATCTCCTCAGGGTTCAGCTGATTTGATGCCCACTCCCACCAGGGTCCATGTGGCTGTCTCCTGTAAGATTACTTACTGGCATCCACCTGTGGCATAAAATCTTCAATCAGGTCATTCTCTTTTCTGTATTCTAGAAAATCTCTAAGCATTTGAAGGGTCTGGGCCAAGTCTGATACCACTCTTTTTTTTTTTAGTCTAATATCATTTTTACACAGCCTTTCGAGCATGCTAATTTGTTTCAACAGAGAGAGCCAGATACTTAAAAATTAATGCTGACTAAATTATCAGAACTCATGGAAAGGTTTAATTGGCTGTTTTAAAGTTAAAACAAATAATTTTAAATTATTCAAGTTCATAAGAGGCTGGGTATGAAAACCACTGGGATGTCTATCCCAAAAAAGGTGAAAAAAATGTCACATCCTTTTTGCCCAAAACAATTTTAATTATATACTTTATATCGTAGAGAACTTCTACCTCCAACCTCCCTAAACACGGCATACCAGCTATACAGGGGAAGTGACTTCACTTCTAAAACTTTGCTTCCAGCAGTGAAAGGTTAGATAAAACAACTTAACACATAGCTAATATTTACCTCTTAGCAGTGAGAACCAAAAGCTAAGTAGAGGCATAAAAAAAGGAAATTCTTCTGTCCCAGAAATCAGGAAGCCATTCTCGCTCCCCTTTCCTGGCAGCGGGAAGCTGATGATTTCAGCCTCTTTCTAGATTTTTTTTTCTTTTTCTTTAAGTTTACTAGGTCTTTCTTCCTAGAGGCAGCACACCCTCTGCTCCGTCTTCCTGTTGACAAGCTGCCTGGATGACAGCCAGAGCAGTGGAGCTGGAGAAACCACATTGAGCCCCGTACCAAGGCTGAGATGTCTCTACACCCATTGGATCTACCACTGGCCTGAGATCTTTCTGCATTCACCATCACTGCATGTGCTGCATGGCTCTAAAAAAGAACTTGAGGTAAGGGGGGCAATCACTGCCCTCTGGTGATCATGCGAGTTACCCAGCCTTGCTCGCGGAGAGCTGCTGCTGGATTTGAACCACAAAGCCAATGGGTCACAGGCCCGCACTCAACCACTACGTCACCGGGGCTCAGCCCATAAAAAAGAATTTATGAATCATTATTGAACTTATGGGCTAATATCGGACTTTAGGGCTTGATCTAGACTGGATTGGGATGTTTTCTCAATTTACAATTGCTGTTTGATATAAAGCTCTCTCTTACGCAACACACACACACGAATTAATCAACTTAGCTACCAGTGGTAGAAAGGAAGAGGCTAATATTTTTGTGGTGGTGGGGGATCAGGTGAGCTTCTGATGAACCCAAGACAGTTCATTTTTAAAAACTGTTAGTTTCTGACTTCTTTAAAGTGGCCTTGGTCAGCAGACATAGCAGCCAACACTCTTGCTATCAGAGGTTATACTTGTTTCTAAAAGCCAGCATTGGAAGCATCAGTTATCAGACTGGTGAGATGAGCAGTTGCAACCATGCAAGCAGAGAACCAAAGCCATGATGACTTCGCAGTCACATAGTCCACATCTACAATGGGACAAATAGATGAGGAGAGACAGTGCTGGATAATCCTTTTTCCAGGATTACACCCGCACCCCAAGACTTGCAGCAGGTAAAAGGGGGAAAAAAAATCTCACAGGTTGTGTTAGTCCAGATTGAGTAGTGAAACGAATTCACAGGCACTCATAGGTGCAAAAGAAAGAGCTTTATAAGTGCCCTGGTAGTGTGGTGGTTAAGCATTGGACTGCTAACCAGAAGGTCAACAGTCTGAAACCAGTACCCATTTCAAGAGAGAAAAACAAGAAAGCGCTTTATGTACAAGAGCAATTGGATTTTGAGAAACCATCACAGCTAAAGTCCAATATTAACTACTCACATGTCTGAAAACAATCTGTAAATTCCTCTTCAGACTCAAGCAACACATGCAATGATGCTGAGTGCAAGATGGTCATAGACCAGTGAATGGAAAGTCTTATGGATCCAGTGGCAGTATAGGCATCTCAGCTCTTGCATGGGTATCCACATGGGCATCCTCAGGCTCCAGAATGACATCAGTGTGGCTCCATTTGTCTTGTCAGTAGAAAGTCTCTCTGGGAGTGAGTGTGTATCCTGCCTCTAGCAAGCTGTCTTTCTCCTATGCCTCCAAATGGGGTCATAATGCTGCAACCTGATTGACAGGGTAAATTCTATCCCTTACTCTTAAGTCTCAAATTAACAAAAGATATGTAACTACCAAAGAATATCCGGGAAGCAATGAAACTTAAGATACTAGCCTGTCTACTCCTCTGTTTTATAGTCAAGATTCACAGAAGTAGAAACCATTGGCCCAAAGCCAAAGAGGTTCCAAAACTAGGATCACTGACCTCAAGGGGAAAAGCACTAGGAGTTACCTTCTCAGAAGTTGAATGAGTAGTGCTTGGTCAACAGAGACTCACTCAAAAACAAGTGGCAAACTAAAGTACTGGGCCTAACAAGAAAGAGGAAGGTAAATAACCAGTCTTTCTCAACCTTTCAAAGACAAAACCAATGAGAGATCCAAGTCTTAACATAACCCTTCTATTTCTCTTGCTTTTCTTTTTTCTTTCTTCCTTGCAATTTTTTAAAATTTATTTTTTAATCATTTTATTGGGGACTTATACTACTGATCACAATCCACACATGCATCCACTGTATGCAAGACACATTTGTACACTTGTTGCCATCAACATTCTTGAACATTTTCTTTCTAAAGCTCTTGTTATTTATTCATTTTTCCCCTCCCTCCCCATCCCTCTTTCCCTCGTGAACCCTTGATAATTTATAAATTATTATTATTTTGTCATATCGTACATTGTCCAAGGTCTCCCTTTACCCACTTCCCTATTGTCCGCCCCCTAGGAAGGAGGTTATATGTAGATCCTTATAATCTGTTTCCTCTTTCTACTCTACCTTCCCTCCACCTTCCCAGTATTGCCACTCACCAGTCCTAAAGGGATCATCCGTCCTGGATTCCCTGTGTTGCCAGCTCTTATCTGTACCAGTGTACATACATCCTCTGGTCTAACCAGATTTTTACTGTAGAATTGGGATCATGATAATGGGAGGGAGAAAGCACTTAAGAATGAGAGGAAAAGTTGCATTATTTCGTTGTTGCTACGCTGTACAAACTGGCTTGTCTCCTCCCCCGCAACCCTTCTGTAAGGAGATGTCATTTCGTCATTAATTTATAATGATATAATTTTTAGTTCTTTGATGCCTGATATCTGATCCCTTCAACACCTGGTGGTCACACAGGCTGGGGTGCTTTTTCCATGTGGGCTTTGTTACTTCTGAACTAGATGGTCACTTGTTCATTTTCAAGTCTTTAAGATCCCAGACCCTATATCTTTTGATAGCTGGGAACCATCAGCTTTCTTCACCACTTTTGCTTATGCACACATTTGTTTTCAGCGATCATGTTGGTAAGGTGAGAATCATGAAAAGCCAATTTAATAGAACAGAGTGTTCTTGCATTGAGGAAGCACTTAGTGGAGGTCCAATGTCCATCTGCTGCCTTAATATTAACCCTATTTCCCCATCATCCTATTGAAATATATTTACATATGTTTATGACTATATTTAGACCTCTTTAAATGCCCTCTGACCTTTTCTTTTTAAAATTTGTTTTTTTTCTTTAATCATTTTATTGGGGGCTCTTATAGCTTTTCTCACCATCCATACATACATCCATTGTTTCAAGCACATTTGTACATATGTTTCTATCATCATTTTCAAAACATTTTCTACTTGAGTCCTTGGTATTAGGTCTTTCCCCCTTGTCCACTCCTTGCCTCATAAATCCTTGATAATTTATGAATTATTATTTTAATCATGACTTACAGCTACCACTGTCTTCCATCATCCACTTTTCTGTGGTCCATCCCCCTGGAAGATTATGTGTTCATCGTTGTAATAAGTTCCCTCTTTCTCCCCCCACCTTCCCCTTCTCCTGGTACCGCTACTTGTATTATTGGTCCTGAGGGGTTTATCTGTCCTGGATTCCCTGTGTTGCCAGCTCTTATCTCTACCAGTGTATATTTTCTGGTCTAGTCAGATTTTTAAGGCAGAATTGGAATCATGATAGCGCAGGTGGTGGGGGAAGCATTAAAGAACTAGAAGAAAGTTACACGTTTGTCGGTGCTACACTGCACCCTGATTGGCTCGTCTATCTCTTCCTTGTGATCATTCTATCAGGGGATGTCTGTCTACAATGGGTTTTGAGTCTCTATTCCATACTCATTCACGTCAATATGATTTTTGGCTCTGGATCCTTGATGCCTGAGACCTGATCCCATGGACACCACAGGTTGGTGTGTTTCTTCCATGTCAGCTTGGTTGCTTCTCTTGTTTATCTTCAAGCTTATAAGACCTCCAGGCACTGTACCTTTTGACAGTTGGGCACCATCAGCTAACTTCATCACATTTGCTTCTGCATTTTGTGCAACTGTGTCGGGAAGTTAAGTGTCACAGAATGTCAGGTTATTAGAACAAAGTGTTCTTGCATTGAGGGAGTACTTAAGTAGAGGCCTGATGTCCATCTGCTACCTTAAAACTTAACACATATATATTCCTATCATTTTATATATGTATATACATATGTACACACCTAATTTAGACCTCTATAAATGTTCTTTGCCTCCTAGTTCTTTTCTCTACTTCCTTTTACATTTCTCTGGTCCCACTATCATGTTCTACCTTCATTTGGCTTCCAGTAATTCCTCGCTGCTACCCTGCACTTGATCAAACCCTAACAGACATCTTATATCTTCCTCGCCATTGACTTTGGATCACTTGCTTCTGCCTTGTCCCTGGATTTGCTGACACTCCCCCTTCCTTTCCCCTGGCTCCCACTCTCCAGTGCCTTCCATCCACAATCACCAGTCCTGTTGTTTTCTCCTCTGGATCATTTATTCCGTCTATCTTATGTAGATAGACATGTAAAAACAATAAGCACAAAACCTTATCAGTAATAATAACAACAAAATACCACCACCACCAAAAAAATAAACAAAGAAAAGCCTATAAATAGGTCCAGGTCTGTTGGTTGACTTTTATGAGTATTTTCCAGTCGAGTCTGATTGGGTGCCACCCCCTAGGCCCAAAGTCTATTTTTGGTATTCCTCGGGGACTTCATTTCTTTGGTCCCCCTGCTGCTCGGATGCATGACCTTATTTTTCCTACTTTTCTTTCAATTCTACTTAGTAAGCGCAGCATTTTACATTCTAATAACTACTCTCACAACAGGATTAAAAAAACTGAAACAGTAAGGCCAGACTGGGTGAATTAGTCTAGTTATATATATACTCCCAAAGGATACATGAAAACCCATATTTTAAAAATGTTGCCAGAGTAGGAAGCAAATAAAATAATACATTATTTACTCTAACTTTCTCTCTTTCCTTTCCAATTCATTCTCTCCTCAGCAGCCAGTATGTTGTAACCTAAGCAAATTCGATGAAGCCACTTCTCTAGTTAAAATCTTTCAGTAAGTCCCTTCTCTGTCACAACCACCACCAAGGTCCTAAATGGCTCGCTCCCCATCCCCATTGGCCCCAGTTTTCTCTCTTACCTAGAAGGTACTGCACTCACCCACAGTCCCTCTAATGAGGACTGTCTGGCTGTTTCCTAAGCATCAGACACCAGTCTCTATTTGAATAACCTTATTACCATAGGATACTTTTCCCCAGACAATCCTGCTCTAACTAGTGTAACCCTCCTTCACAACATCAGACAACCCTCCTGTAGAGCACTAACTGACATTAAAATGTACAATTACGTGTGTGAATCTTTGAGTAAGATCTGTACCCTATAACCAAGCATAAGCCCCTACACCTCCATCCCCTCCAGAGTGGCAACCATGTCTGTTTGTTCACCATTGTACTTCTATCGCTTAGACCGTGAATAGAAAACTGCACACAAAAAATGAGACTTAGATGATGGGCTTTTAAGAAAACAGAGCACTCAGGGGCTAAGAAAAAGTTAAACCAAACACTTCTTGGCCCATGCTTTGAGTATTTCAGGCAGATCACTGTGGAGTTTGTCTGCCCCACTAGCACTGAGTCAATTCTGATGCAGAACAGAACTTTATAGGACAGAGTAGAACTGTCCCTGTGGGCTTCCCAGACTATCTCTTTATGTGGGTGGAAAGCCTTATCTATCTCTTAAGGAATGACTGGTGCTTTTGACTTTTACAAAAAGAAACAGGAAAATGAAATGCCTTCCACAAAATGCAAGGAAAACAGAACAGTATTAAGCAGTACATCTATAAGCCTTTTAATGAATAAATAAAAGCTATTCATTTTAGAATCAATTTAAGAACAAATATCTTATCAATCGAGCAGGTCCTTATTCTTCAATGGGACCACCATCACTCACCAAAAAAGCTACACACACACACAAAAGCTACACACTTGTCTATCCAAAAGGCTTCTCCTCATATTCTTTGAGAGTAAGTTAAAATCCCTAGACTATCAGGTTCCAAAAGAATTAACATGGAAATCACAGAGGGAAGTCATGCATCATTGTAAAAATTTTAGTAGCCACATGAAAAAAAGATAAAAAGAAACAAATGACGTCAATTTTTATATATAAGTATATGACACTCAACATCCACTATTTGGTGTTTTAAATTGGAGGTAATGTGATTTGTAAGAACATAATATAATATACATGTTTGTATATATTCCACACATCTATAACAAAGTAACTTTCCACTCCATACTACCTCAGTCCCAAGTAGCTCTGGTTCCGAGGACCTAGAGTCCTACACGTGGCTGTTCCTGGGCAAATGGCACTTTCCAAGAAGCCCCAGAAAATCACAAGTCCTGAGAGACTGGGTAGAAGGGCCGTGGCCCAGTGTTTTGCCAGGGACACAGAGCTGTAGAGGGCTGTGCACAGGAACATACCGTGGAACCCCAAGAGCTGAGCTTCAGGTGCAGTGCCACCTCTGCTTCCTGGCACCTTTCGAAGGAAGCTCTGTTCCGCACCACGAACATATATGCAGCCAGGTGTTACCCAAACACTGTGTGGCATATACACATTTTTATTTAACTGAAAATATCCAAAGGTTTACTTTGAAATGGAACCAGATTATTGTTTAATTACCAATACATCTTTCAGCTTAACCGCATTTCAAGTTTACTTAGTAGCTACCTGTACACTAGTAATTACCATATTGAATAAAGTAAACCACTCTCCAACCGCCCTCCTGATTAATTATTTGTGGTCTTTCTGCTTTAAAAAATATTATAGAAAAGGCTTTCAATGTTCTCTATTTCAAACAAAATAGCTACTGGGGGTGCATTCACTATAAATAACGAGTTATAAAGACAGCCATAGTTGTAGGCAATGATACCTTCTTAATTCGTTCATGACTTTAAAAGCTTTCTTCATATGCCAAGGATTCACTGTCAATGGACAGTGTTTTTCAGTATTATCATCTTTGGAGTCGAGAGGCTTCTGATGACCCTGCTTTGTGCATCTGTACATAAAAAACAAAGCAGAAAAAACAATCTTGTTAGAGATATTATTGTTCAGACTTATTATGTCACAAGAGGTACAATGGCAATGCTCACCCTGCTCACTTATGGTATATGGCAGTATACAATGAGGATCCCCCCCATTCATACGATTCTGATAGTCCCTGTGTTTCAACAACCACAAAACCCTGGGTGATAGCATCCCTTGTGTTAGGGAGGAGCGCAGATGATTCTGTCAAGAGTAGTTTTGCAGATTCCTCCCAATACAAATGCTGCGAAGCAATCTTTTCCTCTCGAAATTAATTTTATTTTAAAGCCTATCACACATCATTTACAAAGCAACACAAGAGCAAGATCACATTCTGTACCAACTTCGAAAGGTCAGAATCTGGTTTGAAATCTGCTCTCTACCTGCAAGAATATTTGCATGCATGTATTTTGAATCTAAGAAGCCACAGTGGTGCAAACGTTAAGATTTGGGTGCTCAACCTTGTGATGCAAAGATTACACAGTCAGACCCCAGATTATGAAAGGCCACTGTAATAGAGCTTAAATTCTGAGCACCTGGTACGCGTTTGAAGCATCCCAACAAGGATTCCACCTCCACTGAATGCCTGCAGATCACTGACTAGTGATGTGAACAGGCTTGTCCTTTGACAGGGTGCACTAAAAAGTGGATTACTACAGATATACTTAGGTTAAAAGTTAGTATCTTATCATGCTTTTCCTTTTGATCCATTTTTAATTTGATCTAATTTGTATTGTCTTCTGTGAGTTGAGATTTTGATATGTTTTACTTTATCACCAGGGCTGAGGGGATTTGGTGTGATTTTTTTAAAACATGAAATCTTAGATGAGTAATCCAAAATCATTGTAATGACATTAATAGTACTTTGTACTATTGTACAATGTCCTAAAATTGATTATGGTGACTACTGCACAATTATTTTCTTAATGTAGTTAAAAGTAACTGAATTGCATGATGCAAGAATTATATGCCAATAAAACTATAATTTTTTTAAAACTGTAAACAACAGGTGTAACTAGAGAATTATTAATTTTCTCAGGCATGATGTGGTATATAATTACCATAAATTCTCATGGATAAGCCAAATTTTGCAGCAAACTTTTAATGCTGTTTTTGTGGTAAAATTAGGTACCTCGGGTGATACTCGGATCGGCTTATATTCAAGTATATACGCAATGTGGGGTGATATTATTTTGTAAGACGTGCAGACTGAAGTATTTAAAGTGCTGGCAATTTATTGTCAAGATGCTTTCCCTTCCAACATAGATGCCTATCTAAATATTTATGTAAGCATATATAAAGTAACATATAAAAAAGGTTAAAATTTTTCCAATTCTTCAAAAAAAAGCTAAGTGCTAACCAAAGCTTGATTGCCAGTTCAAAGCCACCAGTCACTGCTGGAGAGAAAGATGTGGTGCTCTGCTCCCACAAAGACTACTATATTCTTGGAAAATCTACGGGGTAGTTTTACTGTGTCCCATGAGGCTGCTAAGAGTAGGAATCAACTCAATAGCAATGACCTTGCTTTTGTTGGTGGCGGTGTTTTTTAATTTTGAACCTACTCTAGTTGAGGTCAATCATGTTAACTCACATTTGTTGTGTACTTATACGTGGCAATCACTGTGCCACTAATGAATACAGTGTAGGTTACTTCTACAAGAGGCCTTCAAAAGTTTGTGGATAAACTTTGTTGCTTTTAGATTCACAATCGTAAAGTCCTCTTGTAGAGTTACCAGTGGTGCATGCACAAGGCCTCTCTGTGCCCCTTTGTTTGGTGGCCAGAGCCTTGAGTGAAGTAGGGTGACAGCAGAGGCACCAGGGGCTGCAGCACTGAGTCCAGGAGATGAGAGGAGACTTCCCAGCCCACAGAATGTGTAAAGCTGAATGCTATCCCACTGGAGGCTGGCTTGCACAGCCAGATGTCTTGTAAGCCTCTATCATACAAGAAAAGCTTAGTAACACTGGACCAAGGACAAAGGCCAAGGGACCATATGACCCCGAGACCAATCACCAAAGAGGGTATGGAGCCTACTACAAAGCTATAAACAGAAAGACTGTTATCTTTATAATGCTTTCTTCCCTAACAAGCTCTCTGATCATGGTGAATATTGTGAGTTCTATGTGGCCACTGAAGTAAGAGTATGGAACCAAACAGGAAAGTAGAATGCCTTGGGAAGCAGAGTTTGGGTCAGAATAGGATAAAGAAGATTGGAGGGTGGAAGCATGATGGAGCACTCCCCCACAAAAACAAAAACAGATTTTTTTTGTCCCAACGCTGTGCATTTAAATATTCTTAGAAAACAATTGCATTACTTTCAAAGTACTCTTTATGACACTTAATACATTAGATGCAATACCATTCTTGGAAACATTTTTCAGATTCCTATGTTTGGATAGCTAACATCACCTCCCACATTTTTTTCTTCACTTCTTTTAATTCATCAAATCTCACTACTCGTTCATGTCCCTCTTTATTGGCAGTAACAAAAATAAGTCACACTGAGCAAAGTAAGGTGCGTAAGGTATGTGGGGCAAGGGAGGCATGCTGTTTTTTGCCCAAAACTGGCATAACTGAGATAGCTGTGTGAGCAAGAGTATAGTCGGGGTGGCAAAACCAGTCCTCTGTCTACCACAAATCAGGCCCTTTTTGCTGCACATTCTTATGCTTTTTTTCAGAACCTCGAAATAGAAAGTTTGATTAACAGTCTGACCTGGTAAAATAAACTCCAAACTTACTACAAGTCAACATTTTCATCTGTTCAAGAAGTTGCTGCGCTTCCAGAAAGAGAGCTGTCAATAATTGAGAGCACTCAAGAAAACCACTCATCTACTTGCATTTTCCCACAGTGCTGTCCTTGTAAGCAGTGTTCAACACTACAACAGTTTCTAGGCCATCTATTCCCAAGCAGGAAACACAGTGCACCCTGTTCTCTTAAATCGGACATGACAAAAACAAAAACAAAACAAAAAAACACCAAAATAGAGGTTCAAGCAAAACTGATTTTATGAAGCACTTCACTGTGAGCAGGGAGAACCTTCCCAGGCAATGAAACAGGGTTCACTAACTCAGCGTGAGTTGCTCGATGCTTGCCAAGCAGGAAAACGTGTACTACGAAAGCTCCACCCAGCAGTTTTTCTGGGTTTTTGGTGGGGAAGTGCTTCCTCCCATATCTGACCTCTGGCTCACAGGAATCCTGCTCAGGCAGATGTGAAGTTGGACTCTCCTTACCCGCGTAACTGAAGAAAGTCAAAAGTAACTATAACCTCCGTGCTACTCTTTCAAATGAGGGAAAATGGGCGAAGACCACCCATTTGAGGCTATACAACATCAAGATAAGGATGGGGCCAATCAGTGCCCTCCCATCCCCTTCACAGGAAGGGAAGGAGAATCCTGCAGGAAAATCAAGCCAAGAACAGGGAAGGGAGCATCTACATTTTGGAAGAGACACTGATACTTGGTGAATATGGTGGGTGTGTTCGTCCGGGTAGACTAGAGAAACAAATTCATAGACACGCACATGGATATAAGGGTAAGGTTTATATACAATAGGAATAGAACATTGAGAAAACACCCCAACCCAGTGCAGTTCAAAGTCGTAAGTCCAATATTAGCCCATATGCCTGATACCAGTCTATAAAGTCTCCTCCCAACTCACGAAGTCACAGGCCAGTGAGTGCAGAGTCCTGACGCTGGCAGGGGTCTCCCCATGGCTCCTTGCTTCCAGGGCTCAGGGTCCATCAACAGCATCCAGTGGTGGTAGAAGCAACTCAGCTTTGGCAGGGGTCTCCATATGGCTTCTCCAGCTTCAGAGGTCTGGTTCCATCTGGGTAAGGCCGTGTGGCTTCTCCTCCAGCTCCTGAACGCTGCCATCTTATCTTGTCCATAGTTCGTCTCGGAGACTGACTCCCAGCAACTGGGGAGATGGCCTCTCATCTCCATGAGGGACATATCACAAGATTTCCCTGAAGTCTCAGGAGAAAGCCATGCCCACACAGTGGCCTCATGGGCTACTCAATGGCTACTTCCAGATTAACAGGCTAGACTCCACCTCTACATATCAATCATGAAATTGACATCTCGAATACATGACTGCCACAGTGGGTGATTTTGATGTGTAATCTCAGAGCAAGAAGCGATGCTAAACAATGATTGTAGGGAAACTGGAAGGTCAGTGGAGTCGATTTTTTGTTCCTGGGTGGACACTATGAATACGCTTCTACCCAACACTCAGTGGCCCACATCATGGACTAAGCACCATGCTGACCTCAGATGCTGACCTTGCAGGCAGGATGAAATAACCAGGGGCTTTAACAAAAAGGACTTAACTAAGCCCTGCCTCAAAGTTGCCTGTCCCATTGGACTAAGGACTGGATTACGAGGATGGGAGAGCAAGCAGGGAGTGGCTGCCCCAGGGCTGTCGTATCTTGAGGGGAACAACTGGCTTGGTGGGTGTGCAATGGAAAGGGGCCACAAATCACCATAGATTTAGTACCTTTGTTCCCGCCCCCCCCCAACCCCCTACAGTGACATAACAGGTTTTGATCTGTTGGCCAGGGATCCGAACTTAAAAGAATCCAGGAAGTTTCCCCTTGGGGTTTCACCATAACGTGTTAGTCTGGGTAGACTACAGAAACAAATTCATGGAGACACTCATATGTATGTAAGGAGGAGATTTATATATAAGAGAAAATGAACACGAAGAAGGCATCCTAGCCCAGTCTACATCAAGTCCATTAGTCAATATTAGCCCCGATGTCCAGTACCAATCTATAGTCCTCTCCAACCCATGAAACACATGCCATGAAGCCAAGTGCAGAATGATCACAAGCCAGTGGGTAGAAAGACTTTGGATCGAGTGGTGTTGTAAGCATCTCAGTGCTCGCAGGGGTCTCTGTGGCTTCTCAGGCTTCAGAGGTCTGGTTGCATTCATGTGGCTTGTCCGGCTCAGGGCACTAGGGTAGCTCTAGGGTAGCTCTAGGGTAGCTGATAGGTAGTCCTATCAGCTGCAATGGCTAACAGGAAGTCACTCTTGTCAGTCCAGTGTCTCCAAGGGAGTGACAGACATACAAAAGTGTTTCCTGCCTCCAAGAAGGACGTACCATATTTCCCAGAATTCTCAGAAGACCAAGCCCACACAGAAGCCTCATTGGCTATGATCTGATTGATAGACCAGACTTCAAACCTACACTCTTATTCCTCAAACTGACAAACAATTATATATCTACAGAGACACCTCTTGTCAACAGGACACTTTAGCATAACTGTGTAACCATATATAATTTTCAAACAAGCAATTATGAAATCTTATCTGTACTTAACAGGATAAAACTAAAATGTATACAATTTGATGTGCCTACCTCATTTAAATCTAACATTTTATAAGTGAACGAAACAAAAATATTCTATGCCTAACAACTGCAGCTCCATACTTAGGGTTCAGAGCTCAATCAAATGAGGTATCGAACAAGGTAGGACAACTCAGGAGTTGCAGCTCACTGTGGAACTGTACTCATAGGGACTCCTCGTACTGGCAGTGTCTGGAGTTCCTTGTCATTGGGAAAATTGATGATGTTATCAAATCACCTTATATCCCAGAGGAATAACTGACAGTGTCTTACTTTTCTGTTTCTAAGGGATTTTGCGTTTCTGCCTCGAGCTTCTTTGCTTTTTTGTTATTTATGGAGTACGTCTTATGGGGTTTTAATTTTGTCATAATATAACCTCCAAAGTAAACCTGAATTGTGCATATTCCAGAGACAAGCAAATAGATTCTCGCCCCCCCTTAACTCTAGCCCCACTCCAAGAACAGTTAGTTCTGGTAACATAGCTCTCACTCAATACTAACCTTCATGAAATGATCCCTGAAGATAAGGGTGCTAAGTGTGGTGAAGGAAGGACAGTGCCTGGAGTCTTAAAGGCTTATATTCAAATAAGCAGCCGTCTAAGTGAGGAGTCAACTGAGTAAACGGGGAAGAAACAAACCAAGCTGTGTGATCCAAAGACGATAATTACAATATTTGCGAGTCATGAAGAGAAAAGCATCAGAGCTAAAGTTATGAACACCCATCTGTAGACAGTGAGAGCCCAAAACCCTCTGCGGATTACCCCTGGCGGCTATCTCTGAGCCACAAGCAGGGTCTCGAAAAGCTTCCGTATGATAGGGACCACTGAAATAGTTGATTATACCGGATAAAACTTGAGATCTGGTCAGCTGACCTCCATTGTCACCCAACCTGAAATTCTTCTAGGTGTAAGTGTTTCTTGTCAGTTCTGTGCCAAATATTTCTTCCCTGACCTTTTAAAGATCCAGAGTGGCCTTTTCTTTCTTACTCACTATTTGCAATTTCATCTTTGCATTATTATTATTCTATCTTACTACTTTCTTTCTCTTTTATTGTTTCTGCTGGGCTTTCTAGTTTGTGTAGCACAGATGGAGTAGCTGCATAGAAATAATAACTGATGCAAGGGTTCAGAGGGCAGGGAGAGGGAGTTAGGGGAAGCAAACAATGCATGTGGAAGTGGTGAGGGAACACTAGAACTGATTGTGATTTCACAACTCATTGTAAAAGCAATTTAATCATAAATAATATATATGTTCTACAATTCATTGGGGTGACTGTACTCATGAAATGTATATATAGATTATGTGCCAATAAAATAGTAAAAAAAAAATTTTTTTAGGTGGTTACAAGATCATTTTCCCAACTAGAAACAAGCAACTAACAGGGAGGTTATGGTTAGACTACCTAAGTCCCTGCTAGGGAAATCTAGCTTGTTCCAGAAGAGTTTCTCAGAGAATTGTCTTCCTGAAAATTTCTGAAAGAGACCATTTCCAGTCTGTTAATCAACAGCTTACAGTTATCACATACTCAAAATAGTTGAGGAGGTAAAGGGTTGGTTTCCAATATAATGCTATATTTTATAATAAGTAACTCTAAAGTTTTCCCTCAATGACTGACCCTTCTGTAAATTTAAATCTATGAGTAAGGCTGGGTTCTTAAACAAGGTGACTTTCTGTTTCTGCCTAAGAATATTCCACTGCTTGAACAGAGAGGAAGAAAAGCAGCCAATCTGGTGGGGCTGGTACAGTCAGCAACGAACCAGCATTTTCAACCGACTCTAAAAACTATTTGATGGAACAATGTTCAATGTGTCTAGATGCATATAGACTGCTGGAGAGTGGAAGAATATAACTGAAAGGGTGAGAGTGTCACCTACCAACAACTAACAACGACTACCTTACAGAGCACCCTGGATACACAGAATGCTTCTTCTGCCCTGGACACCAGCACCCTAGAAAGCCTTTTGCACATCATGAAATAGCCCACATGAAAAGCAGTATGGTTTTAGACTTGCTGAAAAATAATCTAGAAAGACGAGGGGTTATAGGGGGATTGCAGAAAAAGCAGTTTGGCTGTGACCTAATCATTGTTGAAGCTGGGTAAGATAATATGTAGGGGTTCATGATATTAGTCTGCTTTAAAAAAATCAGAAGACACTATAGATATGAGGCATAATTGCTGAATGTGTGTTATTTGCTTTGGAACCATGATTTCCAATGAAGGGTAAGGATCAAAGTGCATTGTGATTTTTGTAAATGACATAGAAAGTGCACCCATCGACTTGGGAGTTTAGGAGTGGGTTTATCAGACTAACAGGGCCTTCATGTGAGTGTGGTGTGGGGCAGGAGAGGGGAGTGCCATGTGTGAATGGAGAAAAAACAAAAATACAGGTGGTTGTAATATGTCCTGCCACCCCCTCCCCTCCCACTCCCCAGATGGCCATCCCAAACTGAGAGCAGGAGGGACTATGGACTGTTCATGTGTTCAGTGCTTTCTAGTGAAAACAATGCTACAATTCATATGAACAGTGCAGCTGCAAGCTTTTACAGAGAATCAAAGACATGCTCACATTCAGGACACAAAGATGTGACCCTTGGGTGGTCACCATCTCTACTTTCCTTTCTCCCTTTCTCTTTTGCCTGTTCCCTTAAAAAGCTGCACGACTCCCCTGCTGGCAGTTGAGTCACCCATCATTACTCACAAATTGCTGCCAAGTTCAAATCAGCAACTGTTTTTTAAGTTCCCATTCAAGCTGCACCACTTTGAAGTTCCTCCATTATTTCCTTTCCTTCCTGTTGTCTTGCTAGCTCGACATGCATTACAGAAGCCTGATCTTTAAAGGCACTCCCATACACACAAGGCCAGGCTTCCTAGAAGTACAAATTCTCTCATGGAAGTAAGTGTTGGGCTGTTAATCACAGACTCATGGTGCAAACCTGCCATTCCACTGAAGAAAGATGAGGCTACCTGCTCGGTAAGGATCTGCAACCTCAGAAACTCAGCAAGGGATCGCTAAGGGGTAGAATCGACTAAGGCACTGAGTTTTGTAAAGTTCTAATTAATATTTGCTAGGATACTCTACAGGTACCACCAAAACATTCTCATATCCTTCAACTCAACCAAATAATTACCGCATTCCTTAGACACTGTGAAAGTGGAGGATATTCTCCATTAGAAAGATGTTTTGGATTGTGATAGTGATAGGTAGATACATTAGGGATAAAGAAGTTGTCTCCACCAAATGCCACAAGAAAGGGGTTGGAAAGAAAACAGGCACAGATTAGACACTAAGGAAAAATCCCATCTGGGCACGTGCAGACTAAAAGGCATCTTAGGCTCAGGTGAAGATCAGCCTGGGCACGCCCACACTAAGCACCAGTGACATAACATCACATGGTTGTGCTTATACCAGCGGTTCTCAACCTGTGGATCACGACCCTTCTGGGGATTGAATGACCTTTTCACAGGGGTCACCTGATTCATAACAACAGCAAAATTAGAGTTATGAGGTAGCAACGAAAATAATTTTATGCTGGGAGGTCACCACAACATGAGGAACTATATCAAAGGGTCACGCTAATATTGTCCTATACTGTCAGCCATGCCCTCCAGCTAGTGGGGATAGGAAAGGCTGAGGGCAGGGCCCCTTCTTTTCAGGTTGTTCTCTTGCAGATTGGATGGAGCACAGGCTCTCTTCCATGGGGGGGGGGGGGTACCTGCATGCCACTCTCAAGGCTCACTCTCTCAGCTGCACACTCTGGTTCCGAGCTCTCCTTCTGGTATACTCCATGAACTCGTGCGTAGTCCCTGTGCAGTCTGCATGCTTTCCTGAGAGAGGATGCATTTTCTGAGGTTCTAATACCTGAAACTTTCCTTTCCCTCATAAAATACTTGGATTACAAAAGTGCTTTTGCCATGGGAATTCTTTCAGCACTGAGAAGCAAGGACCAAGGGAAGCCATCCCAGAAACCTAACAATAAAGTTATGGCTTCTGTTTGTGCAATTACCTAAAGACAAAGAGACATGGCAAATTTTCTTCCAGTATCTGGATTTTAGGCTTTGATGAGACTCAGAGCCTGGAGATGCATGGCAATTTATAAACATCATATTACCAAGTAGTTGGGTATTTTTAATGATAGCATCTGTCCTATAGACATATAGAAACTTGGATTAACCTTCAGCATGCAGATCTTTAAAACTGAAGAATGAAGCATCTTGTGAGATGAAAGTCCCTCTCCTGCATCAAGTAACAAAACACTTTACAGACAGCATTATAATAATACCAGTGAGTACATTAATTTTAATATACATCGCTAAAAATTATATTTCCAATTTGCCAAAGCTGGAAACGCACGTTTAGAAAACTAGAAAGCTCGGTTTTACTGAGATGAATGAGCAGTTGAAAACCAAAGCAGTGCAGCTATGAGAGGGCCCAGTGCGGGACTGCAGACCATCTGTTCTCCCCTGAAGGCTCGGTTGTTGGGCTTGAGAGTTAAGTCTGTGGGGAAGCCTGGGCAAGAAGAGGCGGCTGGATATCTGAGGTGGAGAGGTGATGGAAGTTGGAGTATAATTGCTCTTTGATCATGGAACAATAGTGCTGTAAAAAGCTCTACACTTTAGTTCAACTCAGCTCCCTCTTCCACCTACATGACAAACAGCACAATCAGGCACTTTTTGTCCCTGACAGTGACTATTACCAGGAAAGGGGCTGGGGTAAGAGCAGGTCTTATGCAAGATCAAGCTTTTAAAGAATATTTCATAAACAGTTAGCAAAGCATTTGTCAGAGTAGGGTAAAATAGGGAGAAGGAGGCTGATGATCCATTTTTTTGTCTTTCATCACTCATATTTCTGACCTTTCTTTCCCCAAATTTCCAATATTAGAATGCCATCACCTGATTGGTAAATGGGAATGGTAGGATAACTTGGCAATTTAGTTAACTGGGCAACATTTTCTAATACTTAGCTAAAAAGGCACCAAGAGAATCAAAATTAGGCAGCAGAACTGAAAGCTAGTCCTGCTTATGCCAAACACTATGATGCATGGTGGCATAGTGGGTTAAGCATTGGGCTGTTAACCGAAAGGTCAGCAGTTCTAAACCACGTCTGAAGAAGGGTGAGTCTTTCTTCTCCTAGAAAGAGTCATGGGATTGGAAACCCACAGGGCAGTTCTACCCTGGCCTGTAGGGTCACTTGGAGAGGAAATCAACATGATGCCAGTCAGTTTTGCAGTTTGTTTTTTAAAAAAAATTTATGCCAAATGTTAAATAAAGTGACTTTGGACGAGTATGTAATTTAGTCTCTCTGGGTTTCAGACTGTTCACTTTTGCAATAAATGTCTGCTATACCATAAATATATCTTAGTAATATAGAGTATAAAATCACAGCTAATAATATCTCACTTACCTCAGGAAGCTATAAAAGCACTAAACACAATATAAATGCTACCATAACAGTTTTGGAGAAATATGTTGAGGTTAGGGGATAAACTGAATACAGGGACACATATAAGGGGACTTTAAAATGGAATTAAAAGGTAATGAAAATGTCCCACAACTTTTTGAAACCTCCTCTTATGTTATAGTGGTAATTTGTACATAGTTCAGAAGGGAGAAGATCGTTTTGGGTAAAGTGAACAGCTTAGTATATAAGCATTTTTTTTTAACAGAAACATTTTTTTTTCATTTATTGTAGTTTCAGTGGAAGTTTACAGAGCAAAACAGTTTTCCACTCAACAATGTATGCACTTTGTAACATTTTAAATTGCAGTAATCAATTAAAAATATTAACAATATGCCACATAATCCAATACGCAAGCACTGTCTAGATGTTCCCCACATGTCCTATATTAGACAGGGTGAGAGACAGAGAAGGCTGCACAGGGGAGCACATTTGAAACCAGGAGGGAGGAGCAGGTCAGTGTGCAGGTTCGAGATTGAAGGGTATCATGTACACAGACTGCAGGAACGCACCCACGAGGCAGAGGAATTCTGCAAAGCTCTGAGAGGAGAAAGGAATCGTGGTGGCACTGTTGGGTGCACGCTGGACTGCAAGCAGGGTGAACAGTGTCAGTTCACTGATGCTCTACTGGAGAAAGGTGAGGCTGCCTGCACTGATAAAGATTGACAGCTTTGAAAATTCCACCTCAGGTTGCTCTAAGTCAGAACTGACTGTAGAAGATGTGGCTTCTGTTCTGTGAAGAAGATAGGTTTGAGCGGGGCCTTGGAAAAACGCTAGCTCTACAATGGGCAGGAGGAAGGGAGCCTCAGTGACTGCTGACTTGTGAGAGGACGGTTTATGCTAGAGGATTAAAGCATGTAACGATTTTGAACATAAAAGTTCAGGTCAAAAAGAGGGAGGGCTGTGAAACGGCGGAGCTCTCTGGATTTGGTAAGCCATCCAGTGTGACCCTAAGACACGGAAGGGTCCAAAGGATAACAGCAAGTGGCTTCAGAAGCTCAGGCCAGAATTCTGAGAATTCAGTAGGAGATAAATGAACAATTCGCGTATCAAGTGATAGGGCTTATACATCAGAACAGTGATAGGCGGAATGGATACTAGAAATGAAAGCCCTTCAGTGCTAGGGGACTGACAGGATATGGAAGATGAAGAGAGAAGTCAAAGACTTTTGCAAGGGGAAAGGTGTATCAGGGAGTACAGAAAGGATCATCCTGGTGAATAATAACTGGAGATGCTGTGAAAGGAAGTCAGTTTGAGAAAAAAAAGACAAACTTCATTTTAGACCAATGAGTCTACAGGAGAAAACACTCGACCCAAACCAAGGAAAGTCAAGAATAAAGCCAAGCTCTAGAGCCAGTGTGGCAGATTCATCTGGGGCCATAAGCTAGAGAGCAACAGTGGAGTTACACACAGGAGAGCTGACTCCAGCCTGAGCTTGCGGGGAACAGCTATTAATGCCAACATGCATTAAGACAAGAGAAGTCATCTAAGGCAGAGGGGGGGAAATGATGGGGTGAGAGAGATCAAAGTCCCAGTTCTTCCACCCACTTGATGAGCTTGGGAAAGATATTTAATTTGCATCTTGTCATCTGAAAACCAATCAAATACAGACCTACACTCTAAGGCTGCTTGGAAGATTTAACAAAATAAAATAACAAAGTATGACAAACACATTTAGCAAAACTATAAAAGGTAGAGGGGAAAAACAATGAAAACTAATGTCACAGAGAAGCAAGAGCTTGTTTTTCAAGAATGGGTCAGTTAAAAAAAATCATCAAAAGCCTACTTTAGCAAACACCGTCAGGCGAAAAAGCACAGTGCATAACACACAAAGCATAGCCCATGACAATTTGTCGACGTAAATCCCTTCATTGGGAAGAAAAGACAAGAGTGCTATTGTAAGGGATCACAGAAGGCTCTGGACAGAATATGAGAAAAATGTGGGGAAAAAAACACTCAAATCACAAACAAGTCCAGACTTCCTGGTCTGCCAGACTGGTAGAACTCCCAAGACTGTGGACTTCAGGTAATGAACTCAGCCCTGAGACCACCCTGCAGCCAAGCAAAGAGGCCTGTACCACCTGAACAACGTAAGTCAGGAATGTCACTCTCACATCAACCAAAACAGCAGTACTTCCTAAAGCAATGCTCAAAGGCTGGAAGGAGCAGCAGAGAAGTGTGAATGAATAGAAAAGGGGAATCCAGAGAGGAAACTGCAATTAATGTTATACGATGGGTCCAAGTTATATTAAAATGAACATCTTTACACTAACTGTTCTCTTTGTCTAAGGAGTCCTGAGAGCTTACAGGTTGGTTTCCAGTGGGGCTGCTAACCACACCATCGCCAACTGCCCGTAAAAGAAAGCCTTCTATTCCTGTAAACAGTTACAGGCTTGGAAACCCACAGGGGCAGTCTATCTTGTGGTGCCAGTCACTGTGAGTAGAAAATGACATGATGACGGTGAGTTTAAGGTTTTTGTTCCTTCTGCCTGGAATGTTCTTCTGTCCTGTGAACTTGACACAAATTTCCACTTCACTTTATTAATGACACCTTACGCCTAACTGAAACAGCATTGCTCCCCCTCATCATTCTCTACTTCCTTATCCTGCTTTGTTTTTCTTCATAATACTTGAAACTACTGGTATCATGTATCCATTTATAAACACGGAGAAAAGAGCATTGTTTGGTTTTCTGAAATCTCCGCAAAGACTGACCACAGTATAAAACAAAACACCATCTCAAGTCAATTCTGACTCATCATGACATGACAAATTATAGGTTCTGAGATTGTACTTCTTTGGGGAGGGGGTGCGGAGCAGACAGCCTCATCTTTCTCCCAAGGACTAGCTGATGGATTTGAACCACTCTCCTGGAGGATACGGTGGCACAGTGGATACACTTGGGGTCGCACACCTCCAAGTGAGCAGTTAGAAACCAGCTTTAGAATTTGAAAAGACTAGAGACCTCAATCAAAACAGCAGCTGGGCCCTTGCTTCTATCAGCCTAGGAAGACCAACCGAGTCTTTAGCATCTACTTCTTAGCTAGAGACCTGTTCCACTGGAGATAAAATACTGAAGGGCACTTGTAGACATAGTGGCCAAAAAAAAAAAAAAATCCTAATGAATTCTCATCCAAAAAAAAAAAAAAGTAAGCTAAAAACTACTCACGCCAATCTAGATATCCAATATTTAGGCTGGAATTTTGCCAACTGACTACCAAAAGCTGGTGTCGTGCAAATGT